>QJPP01003576.1:0-23073 GCA_003996215.1 Jaltomata sinuosa | reverse complement strand
TCATGAGTGGGGTAGTTGCGCTCGTGAACCTTCAGCTGTCTCGATGCATATGCTATTACTCGACCCCGCTGCATCAACACACAACCAAGACCAACCCCAGAAGCATCACAATACACGGAGAAGCTTTGACCCTCAACCGGCAAAGTCAAAACTGGAGCTGAAGTCAATAAGGCCTTAAGCCTCTGGAAGCTATCTTCACACTGATCCGACCACTGAAATGGGACATCCTTCCTAGTCAGCATAGTCAAGGGTGCTGCTATGGAAGAAAATCCCTCAACGAACCGTCTGTAGTAACCTGCTAACCCAATAAAGCTGCGGACCTCAGTAACAGTAGTAGGTCTAGGCCACTCACAAACCGCTGAAATCTTTCCCGAATCAACCCTAATCCCATCCTTAGACACCACGTGCCCTAGGAATGCAACTGACTCAAGCCAAAACTCTCACTTTGAGAACTTGGCATAAAGCCGATGATCTCTCAAAGTCTGGAGTATAACCCTCAAATGCTGCTCATGCTCATCTCTGCTACGCGAGTATACCAAGATGTCGTCTATAAAAACTATCACAAACGAGTCCAAATACGGGCCAAGAACTGTGCGATCAAAGTTCATAAAGGCTGCGGGGGCAATTAGTCCAACCCAAAAGACTCACCCAAGGACTCATAATGGGCCATAACGTGTCCTGAATGCTGTCTTAGGGATGTCCTCCGCCCTAATCCTCAACTGATGGTAGCAAGACCTCAAATCAATCTTCGAAAACACGACTGAACCCTGAAGCTGGTCAACAAATCATCAATCCTCGGCATCGGATACCTATTCTTCACTGTCACCCTATTCAGCTGCCGATAATCAATACACATGCGCATCGACCCATCCTTCTTCTTCACGAAAAGAACAGGAGCACCCCAAGGTGACACACTAGGTCTAATAAACCCCTTAGCTAACAGGTCCTGGAGCTGCTCCTTAAGCCCCCTCAACTCAGCAGGAGCCATACGGTAAGGAGAAATAGAAATGGGCCCTAAGTGCCCGGCTCCAACTCGAGATGAGGAGGAAAATCAAATATCTCTCTCAGGTGGAAGGCCTGGCAGGTCGGTAGGAAACACGTCGAGGAAGTCTCTAACTACAGGAACAGACTCAGGAGAAGTGGGGTCAACACTAACATCTCGGACATATGCTAGATAAGCTAAACACCCACGGGAAATCAACTTCCTAGCTCGAAGACAAGAGATGATCCCAGATGGTGCATGGCTAACAGAACCCTGCCACACAACCGGGAATACACCGGGCACAGCTATGGTAATGGTCTTGGCATAACAATCCAAAACCACACGGTGAGGGGATAACCAGTCCATGCCTAGTATCACATCAAAATCTAGCATATCAAGAATCATTAAATCGACCCCAAAGGTATCTGAATCCAACCATAGTATAACATACTAGGATCTCACAATCCGATCCACTACTAAAGAATCTCCTGACTGGGGTCAAAACAGAAACAGGAACAGATAATGGCTCACTAGCCAAACCCAAACAAGGCACAAAGTAGGCAGATACATATGAACAAGTGGATCCAGGATCAAATAAAGCCATAGCAGGCTGATGGCACACAGAAATCGTACCTGTAATCACAGCATCTGAGGCCTCTGCCTCTGGTCTCCTAGGGACCGCGTAAAACTGACGACGACCTCCACCTGCTCGACCGCCATCCCTACCACCTGCTCTGCCACGCGGAGCACTACCTCTACTCTGATGACCACCCCCTCTAGCTGGTGGCTGAACTACTCGTAAAGGCTCGGCCAACTGAACTGTACCCTGCTGAGGGCAATCTCTAGCAAAATGACCAATCGCACCACAAGTAAAACAAGCCCCTGATGGCCTGCTCAGTCGAGATGAACCAGAAAATCTCGTATGACCACCACGACCTGATGCCCCAGAAACTGTACCCCTCGAAGACTTGCCGCTATAGCCCTGATGGCTGCCCTGACCCTGCTCGAACTGGGTACTACCAAAAGTCTGTAGGGAAGCCTGAACCGGTCGGCTGGAATGACCCTGGTACTGCTGTGGATGATAACTCCGACTCCACTGGCCAGGACCTCTACCGCCATATCTGGAACCACTATAGACACCCTGATGTCGAGGCCTCTTATCTCTGGACCCCTGATCATGTCGCTGTAAGTCCTCCACAGTGCGCGCATAATCTATAATAGCCTGGAACGACCGACCACTGGCAATCAATATCTCAGCTGGCTGCCTGATCTCTGGCCTCAAACCCCATACAAATCTGTGAATCCTATCAGCCTCGGTAGGAATGATCATAGCTCCGAACGGTGCTAGCTGATGGAAGCGGGTCTCATACTCCGAGATAGTCATAGATCCCTGCACAAGGTGAGTGAACTGCTCCCTGCGACGCTCCCGTTCACTCTGGGGTAGGAACTTGGCCATAAAGGCCTCATAAAACTCAGACCAGGTCAAAGGAGGTGACGATGGTGGTCTACAAGCAACCTGAGCCCTCCACCATAACTTCGCTGGGCCCTCCAACTGGTAGGTAGTATAACCAACCCCGTGATCTCCAACAAACCCAGTGAATGCAACATCTCCTCATCAAGTAGTAATAAGAGTCGATGCCGGATCCTGTCCAAAAGTACCGCAAACCTCGGAGGTGCAAACCTCAAAAACCCTACCCAACGCCTTCTGCTCTGACTCTGTCATAGCTGGGCGAGGAGCAAGAGGCTGTGCAACAGATGGAACCGGAATAACCTCCGCACGGGGAGCATATGAAAGCTAGGGCGCCTCCTGGCGCCTGTGCACCCAGGGCTGCCCCCTGAGCGGATGTCTGCGCTACCTCAGAAGGCCGCTCTTCAATCACACCCAAAAGCTGCAATAGTAATCCCCGAATATCTGGAGACGGAGCTGCGGCTGGAGCTGGCATATAAGTGGGCACTGGAGCTGGTACTGGAGCTGGCGCTGGAGCTGGTGGTGCCTGGGCTGCCCCCTGAACCACATGTCGCTCGGGCTCTATCTCTACTCTAGCAGCTCTAGCAGGTGCCACTGATCGAGGGCGTCCTCGACCCTTAGCTGGAGTGGGAGGCTCATCCTCGCGTGCTGCCGATGATCTCGTACGAACCATCTACGGAAGAATGAAGTAGAACAAATGAGATCTCTAGAAACTTCAAGGGCTATACGCATGACACAGAGGCAATGAAAGAGTCAGATTTCCTAAAATGCCACTGTAGCCTCCCAAAGATTGAGTACGGACGTCTCCGCCCCGATCCGTAGGGCTCTACTAGACATTGTCTCCTATACCGATGACACTGGTGAACCTAAAGCTCTGATACCAAGTTGTCACGACCTAATTTCTCGGTCATGATGGCACCTACAACCCCCGGTAGGTGAACCAATCCCCGTAGCCCAGAACAGTTAGTAATGGGCTACTATCTAGCAAATAAGGAAACAAGACGAATAAAATAGATAACAGGATATAAATATATACATATGCGGAAACTAAACCAAACCCCAAGACCTGGTATCATAGTACAGAGCCAAACTACATACATGGAGTGCAAATAAACCAAAACTATATATACAGATGTCTCTGAATGGTAATAGAGTACATGAAGCAAAAGATAACTAAAGCTAAGCCCCGATCGCCAAGAGCTCACCCTCAGCCTGAAGTAGTCTCCAACAGATCTCCAAGCACGATTCACAACGGTCTAACGACGATGGCCCACGCTAGGATCTGCACCCAAAGATGCAGGGGGTAGGGGTGAGCACCAAATGCGAAGCATAAGGTACCCAGTAGGTATCATAGGCCGACTGGGCACATATAAGATAAAAGCGTAGTAATAGACATAATAGAAGCAAGCAGTCACAGAAATCAACGAAAGGTACACAGGAACTAGCCCAGAGGGAAATCAACAGAACCACATGTGAGGCTAGTAAGCAGAATATACACACCATAGGCACAGGTGAAAGTAAGAAACAACGCACCTGGGGTCCTTGCAATAACAGTGTATACAAAATAAGTTTACGAAATGGACGGTATACCGGTAACCTCAAGTGTAAGAAGAAGAGAGAAAGAGTAATAATAGGCATGCTCAGAGACATGAATCAAACTCAACTAATCATACCAATCTCATACTTATCCATAATAGAGAACGATTCTATAAGTAAAAAGCAAAAGTCTACCTACAGTCCCCCGGCCGCCCATACAACCGAGGAACACAAACAAGTGAAAACAAACCCTCCGGCATCCCATACTACCGGAGCGTACAATCAGCAAACAGCAAACAAGGGTGGAACCTCGAACCATGAATGATATGATGCATGAAGATCTCAAGTGCCATAGTATCTCTGTATGTACCTCCTCCGGCGCCGATCCGGCCCAGCAGGTAGGTTCCATGGAAGGACTCTGCCCGTATACCTCTACTCCACCGTATACCCCTCTTCCGGCACACGCAGCCCGTAGCCCCTGGCCCGGATAGCAAGGTCCATGGAGGTCCCAGACCCCATACTAAACTCAGTATCAGAACATGTATCAAGATAGAGACCCAGTCTCGATATCAAGATAGAGACCCAGTCTCGAATATGCATGCCCAGACCCTGTCCAGGACTAAAAATAGTAGGAAAATATCTCAAAAACCCCTCCAAGGGTGCCCGGGCGTAGCCGGGTCTAAACAGTAAAAAGTCATCTCAGGTGCTCGGTCCAACCGAGGCTAAAAATCATCTCAAGTAACAAGAAAACTCAACTAGCACCCCGGCCCTGCCGAGTCTAGCGATAATCATAAAACTGATGATTTTAAACATAATTTTACTTTCTTGCCCAAAAATCTCCACAAGTGAAATCAACCATTTCCAAATCATTTCCATAAAAAACGGGGCCCCCGGGCCATGCAAGGTTTAGAAAACAGTGCCAGTAGGCCCGAAGCCAAAACCACAGTAAAACATGGATAAAACCTCTTTATATGCATGGAAATGGTATGATCACACACAATAGCTGCCCCGCAGCTCACAATCAACCTATCGACCCTGCACAGGCCCACAGCTACTCAGCAAGCATAACCAGCCTAGAAGGATAATTCTATGCCCGGGACTCGCGGACATTCCCAAAATCCCACCTTCTATGTTCCAGAGTCAACAAGGCCTCACAGGACCACAAGGGTAAATAAAATACATCGGCAAATACTACAAACAACGGAGGAACAAAAGTAGGCGGTTATGAATAAAGCGGTCAAGGTCTGTGGTACCAACCTAATAAACCAACCCAAGGATGCCCATTAATACAATTTTATTTTATATATACGGAATCTAGGGAAAATAAACCGTAACCTACCTGTCGTCCGATGACAAGCTGCTGGAACAACGATGTCCAAGCTCGAACCACTCCGAGAAAATCCAAAACTAAATCGGAATCGGATTCGGATTTGGGACGGAATAACTTGACGTAAATAATTGATCTTCTTTCGGGGATCAAAATATATCCTCAAAATATATTTTCCAGTTAAATTTCTTGAACAAGTGACCACTTATGCATAAGTGACGTGCAACAGATGGAAGGCCAAGGAATTTAATTAAGAACAAAGTTAATGTTTGCTGAAGGTTAACCTTGTTAATGCCACCTATGAAGACTTATGCCATATGTTGCCACCAATCAATTCTTATGTGTTGTGTCATCCCCCCACTTCCACGTGTGAGGTGGGGTGGTGCCACAAGGTTAATATTTATCTCATTACACAAATATATTCGGGTATTGCATAAATTCGTGGTAAAATAAATATAATATTTTAAATATACCATAATTGATAGAAAATTATTTCCAATAAAACCTACTATATTATAATAATAAATTTCAACATAACTAATTTTACTATCTCCGTTAAAATATTACGGAGTATAAAAACCTTATAAAATAAATACATATATACTTATAACGTATCAAAAATATTTTCCATAAACCTTTAAAATATTTTAAAAAGGTAATAATAATATAATTTTTACCAATTTCAACTTTTAAATAAATATTTCAAATACACGCACGATGCTAATAAAGTTCTTAAGTTTAGGCTCGTAATTTGCCTACGCACGATTTCAATATTCAAGAATTCTCTCGAGATCCTCCCTTATATTTTATCACTGTTTCGGAACTGAAATGGCATTTTAAAACGTGAAATCGAGGCTTAAATCGCGTTTAACCCGACCCGTTCGCAACCCGTTTTCTGCCAGATAGTCCGCGGTAAAACAGTCATAACTCTTTACTCCAAGATTGGTTGGACGTGAGGTTTTGTGCGTTAGAAACTAGACTCGTAGACCTTCGATTTGGTATTTCGGGGGACTTCTAACTCTTTATATATTGGGAGAAAAGCCCCGAGACATTTGACCCAAAGTTCAGAAAATTTTGTTAAAGATCTTACGACTACTTTTGTCGATTTGCTTGACTTCAAACTTATACGTGGAAATGACCGGAAGGGTCATTACACCTAGTTTGTTTTCGTGGGGTTCTCCGGTTCTTTTTGTGAAGAATAAAGACTGGTCTATGCATATGTGAATTGACTATAGGCAGTTGAATAAGGTGACAGTTAAGAATAGATATTCGATGCCGCATATTGATGATTTGTTTGAATAAATACAGGGTGCAGCAATGTTCTCTAAGATAGACTTGAGGTCCGGTTATCACTAGTTGAGGATTAAGACTTAGGACATCCCAAAGACTGCATTTAGGACTCGATACAACCATTATGTGTTCCTAGTCATGTATTTTGGGTTGACTAATGCCCCAACATTATTTATGGAGTTGATGAACCGTGTGTTCAGTGTCTACTTGGACTTATTTGTGATTTTGTTCATCGATGACATTCTGATTTATTCAAGGTGTAGAGAAGAGCACGAGCACCATCTTAGAGTTATACTTCAGACCTTGCGACACCATAAGTTGTATGCCAAATTCACTAAGTGTGAGTTTTGGCTTGAGTCTGTGGCATTCTTAGGACACGTGGTGTCCAAGGATGGGATTATGGTGGATTCGGCAAAAATTGCAGCAGTTCATGATTGGGCTAGGCCTACTTCTCCTACCGAGGTTCGTAGTTTCATCAGGTTGACAAGTTATTATAGATGGTTTGTGGAGAGGTTTTCATTGATAGTAGCTTTATTGACTAGATTGACTCAGAAGAATATTCCCTTCCAGTGGTCAAATGAGTGTGAGGCAAGCTTTCTGAAGCTCAAGGCCTTGTTGACTTCAGCTCCGATTCTTACTCTTCCAGTTGAGGGTTAGGATTTCACCATGTACTGTGATGCTTTGGGTATTGGTTTGGGGTGTGCATTGATGCAGCAGGGCTAGGTTATTGTATATGCTTCCAACAATTGAAGATTCACGAGTGGAACTACCCCACACATGAATTGGAGTTAGCAGCGGTAGTCTTCGCATTGAAGACTTAGAGGCATTATCTTTATGGAGTGCATTGTGAGATTTTTACTAACCATCATAGTTTTCAGTACATTTTCAACAAGAAGGATCTAAATTTGAGGCAGTGTAGGTGGTTGGAGTTACTGAAGGACTATGACATCTCTATTCTTTATCATCCGAGCAAGGCAAATATGGTAGTGGATGCCTTGAGCTGGAAGGCAGTGAGTATGGGTAGCGTGGCTTTCCTAGTGACTGAGGAGCGACTTTTAGCTTGGGACATCTAGTCCTTGTCTAACAGGTTAGTTAGACTTGATATTTCTGAGCTGGGCCATATTCTTGTTTGTGTTGAGGCTAGATCTTCCTTGTTGGAGCAGAATCGAGCACAAAAGTTTGATGATGTGAGGTTATGGATCATTTATGACAAGGTTGTGAGTGGTGAGACTAGGAAGGAAACTTTAGATTCAGAGGGTATTCTGAGGATCGAGGGTCGCATCTGCGTTCCTAGAGTTGGTGACTTGGTTTTATCTTGGAAGAGGCGCATTGTTTTAGATATTCCATTCATCCCGGGGTAGCTAAGATGTATCGTGACTTGAGGTAGCACTACTGGTGGTATGGGATGAAGAGGGATATATCATCTTTTGTGTCTAGGTGCTTGAACTATCAGCAGGTGAAGTTCAAGCACTAGAGGCCAGGTGGTTTGTCTTAGAGGCTACCCATTCTAGAGTGGAAATGGGAGCGGATAGCTATGGACTTTGTAGTCGAATTGCCACGTACCTTGTGGAGATTTGATGTTATTTGGGTCATTGTGGATAGGTTGACAAAGTCTTCTCACTTTCTTCTGGTTCAGACTTCCTACAGTTCCGAGAGGTTGGCTCAGATCTACATTCAAGAGATTGTCCATTTGTATTGTGTGCCAGTTTCTATCATTTTTTATCAGGGTACTTAGTTCACTTTGCATTTCTAAAGGTCTATTCAGAGAGAGTTGGGTACTAGAGTTGAGCTTAGCATCGCTTTTTATCCGCAGACAGATGGTCAGTCAGAGCGTACTATTCAGGTTCTGGAGGATATGTTGTGAGCCTGTGTTATTGATTTCGGGGGTCAGTGGGACCAATGTTTAGCCTTGGCAGAGTTCGCATCTAATAATAGTTACCATTCTAGCATTCAGATGGCTTTATTTGAAGTTTTGTATGTTAGGCGGTGGAGATCTCCGGTGGATTGGTTTGATGCTTTCGAGGTAAGGCCATGGGGTACAGACTTGCTTCGTGATTCTATGGATAAAGTCCAAGTCATTCAGGAGAGACTTTGCACTGCCTAAAGTAGATAAAAAGGTTAGCTGACCAAATATTTTGAGATGTAGAGTTCATGGTTGGTGACAGTGTAATCCTTTGGGTATCGCCCATGAAGGGCTTGATGAGGTTCGGGAGGAAGGGTAAGCTCAATCCTAGGTTCATTGAGCCTTTCGAGATCCTTTGTCATATTAGGGAGGTTGCTTATAAGTTTGCCTTGCCTCCTGCTCTTTCCAGTGTGCATGTCTCTATGTTGCAGCTGTATACTCTGGTCGAGTCTCAAGTGCTTCAGTTGGAGTCGGTTCAATTAGATGAGTCCTTAGCCTTTGATGAGGAGCTTGTTGCTATTTTTGACATATAGGTTAGGAAGTTGAGGTCCAGGGAGATTCCATCGATTAAGGTTCAGTGGTGGCCTCATCATGTCAAGGAGGCTACTTGGGAGATTGAGACCAACATGCGGACCCGTTATCCTCGTATTTTCGAGTCTTCAGGTACTATCCCTTTTCTAACTTTCACGGACAAAAGTTTTTTTAGTTGTGGATGTTGTAATGACCCTCCTAGTCATTTTCTATTTTTTGTGCTTTTTCTATGTTTTGAGCTTTCCCTCAGTGGCTAGAGGTCATTTATGACTTGCCGGGATTGACGGTTCGGTGCCTGGGCCATTCGTTAGGTCGTTATGACTATTTCCATGTTTTAGAACTTAAACTTAGAAAATCTTTGACTTCGGTCAACTTTCTTGGTAAACGTGCTCAAAATTGAATTTTGACAGTTCCTTGGCTCTGAAATAGGGATTTTGGTCTAGTGGGACCCTTGTTCTGGGTTTGGGAGTTTTCATTTTGGGTGTGTATTGTTTTCTTTGTTTTCAGGGTAGTTTAGCTTATGGGGTTGACTATGGTCAACATTCGGAGAAGACATCCTCGGATGAAAATTTCATCAGTATTGTTAGCTCCGGAATATTGACTTTGGGCTAGAGGGACCTTTGGTTTGGGTCCCGAGGCTTCCGGACTTGTTTTTGGCCCTTGGGTTCAATTTTAGAAAAGTTGGCTAAAAGTTGGTTTTGGGCGTGGGGCAACTTTTCATTAAATCGACCTCCGTTGGGATTTTTATCAATTTTTTTTAGTCTAAAACGCCTTTTTCAATCAAATAGCTTAGCTCGTTTGTGTTCGCGAGACCTCGGATGTGTTTCCGAGGGTCCATCAGAGAAAAGTTCGTGTTGGGCTTTGATGTGGCAGCTGGTTTCTGTCATGGCACCAGCAAGTCATCGCCTACGCAGAGGCATGGACGCCTACACGCAGAAGCACCAACCGCCCCCTTCGTTTTGGCCTTCGCCTAGGTAGCCGGCTGGCAGCTTAAGTTGCCTTCTCCAACTCTTTTATTTCATTTCTCAACACCCTCCATGTGTTTTCCTCCATTAGATAAGACCCCTTGAGCTCCAAATTGACCCCCATACCTCTCCTAAACTTGTGGTAACGACTCCTACGATCCGTGGTCTTCCTTGCACACGATTTTGGTAAGCCTCCACCCTTGAATTCCTAGTTTCCCTTTTTAAAATCCTTTGAATTAGTAGCACTTCAGGGCTGTTTTGAGCCTCAAAATGAGCCCCGTTCGCGCTCAATTTTTGAGCATGGGTTACTTAAAAAGCATAATTATGAATTTTAATTTCTATTTCATTGTGCGGACCTCGAGGGTTATTTTTTGACTCGATTTCCGACCCAATTTTCCCTATAGCAATATGGGTGTTATTCTTCCTGTCTTGACACCTGGATGTATTATTGATAGCGTGGCCGCTTTCTGAGGTTGTTCGAAAGGGGAAGGCACACTAGTGATGATTAGTATTTGCAGTTCAGCTCTGAGGTAGGTTACGGTTTACTTTCTAGACTGAGTTTAGTTAGATTTTATATATTTATATGTTACTGAAATGTTAGGTTGGACTTTAGGTAGATTTAGGCTTAAATCCTGTTTATTTATTTAAATTAGCCATTTCAAATTATAGTTTAGAATTATTATGTTTATCCTTAGCCTAGGAGCTTGTAGTATCGTTGTGGCTAGCTTACAATCCCTAGTTTGCTTTTAGGAGATTTTAGAGGTAGAGTAGAGATTCTTTGTGATTTTTGCTTTTACTTTCCTGTTTTATCTGCTTTATTCTACCGTTGTGTGTAACTGTGAGCCCGAGGCCATAACTTGTATTTGAAGGGAGCTCCAGGTCAGTTCTCTTGTTTTGGAGGGTATTTTGCCCTATTTTGCCTTGTTGTGTGTGGTTTTCTCTGGATAAGGATATTTCATGCTCATACTGCATTGCATGTTTTTGACATAGAAGGGAAGTATTTTTCAAGGTTTTTGGTTCAAATGAGGTTTACTATGGCTACAAGTATTTTCGGACTTGAATTAAATTATATTGGGTTCCACTACGGATTTTGGAAGGAAAAAGAGAAAATACTATTTTATGCATATATTTATAGTCCGATGCGTTATTTCGGACCCCCAATGTGTTATTCTAGGTTTTTAACTTCTATTCACCTACATATATATATATATGCATAGTCCAATGCGGTATTCTGAGCATCCAATTCGGTATTTCGGGTTTATATTATTATGCATTCATGCATTACATCATTGTTCCAACACATTCCATTCGCTTTGGTGCTTTTCGATTGTCGATTGATTTGGTTTGATCTTGTTATTACTTTACCTTTATGGGCTTGGTTGTTTCAATTTTTGGCTTTATAACTAGATTTAGGTGGATCCCTTTATTTTAGCTGCTTTTCTATAATTTATATTTATATATTATCGTTTTGTGCTTGCGGCCTATAATGCCTACTGGGTACCCGTTGTTTTGGTACTCATACTACACTCTGCATCTTTTTCTGATACAGCACCTAGTACGAGACACCCTCACTGATCCTCCCTTCGTTTGAGGCCTGTTGCAGTTTGGATCGCGGTGAGCTCCCAGCGCCTTGGAGACTGTACATGCTTTCCATCTTGTATATACTGTCTATATTTATATTTTGGATAGACATAGTCTGTTATATAGCTATTCCTTACTTTAATCGCTCTTATACTAGTGACTGATAAGTCGGTAATCTACCAACTTATTGAGCCCATATCCATGAATTATTGCTACGTTTTGAATAGATTTAGAGGTTCTTATGGCCTTTATTGATGTCTATGCAGGTACTCTTGATAGATGATGATAAACAAGGAAATGGACCCAAAAATAGCTCAAAAAGGAGTGAAGTGTTCGGAAAAGATGAAGATGTGTTGGTTGTGCGACACGCACAAGCTAAGGTGCGAACCATACCTCATCCGTATGAAGCTACAAAAGCCACCGAGGAATCTGTTAAAGGGTGCGGTCACTGTGCGATGCGCACATCTCAAGGTGCGAACCATACCCCCTTCGCACGGAGCTCCCAAAGATAGCTGAAGTCACTGGTCCAACTGAAGGCAGTGTGCGACGCGCACATCACAACGTGCGAACTGCACATTGCGCCGCACACCTCCCGAAAGGCATTTTTGTCCTAATTTTTAGTGACATTTTGGGAAATTATAAATGGCCTATTTAGGCACAATTGTAAAAAACTTTCTTCAGTCCTGAATATTCTGAAGAGCTCTTTGCTTTGAGGCTAAGTTTTCCACCTCCATTGAGAAGACGGTTTCAATAATTCTCTTGGTTAACACTTGTATGCTCAAATTGAATCTAGAACTTGAGATTCAGCTCTAATGGAAGAGATTTTGACTTACCCAGCTGGTATCTCTTTCTCTCTTGCTATGAGTGGCTAAATTCTCTTTTCTAGGGGTGTATTGATGATTGGTGCTTAACAAATGGGTGTGGGTGTTATTTATTCTTGCTTATAATTGCTTAATTGACATGGGTATAGTAATTTCACCAAGTTTTAATCTTAAAATTGGTGGTTGCAAACATTAATTTTCATTACTTGACTATGTTATTGCTTGAGAAAGGATTTCATTGTTTCGGATGTGGAATTACTAGTGGGAACTTGGGATTCCACTCAGATTTGAGCCTAGAGATAGGTCTTACCGATGGAATCACCCATTTAAGGGTCTAAGCTAGAGATAGTGTGACCTCCCCAAGCTTAGAATGGTTGTTTATTAATCAAACCAATGATGCTCTAACCGAGATCATCGGATATAAGATTGTTGATCAAGAGATAAGCAATCCTTACCCATGACCAATGCTACTCATGTCATTAAGCAAGAATAAGTATGAATTGATAATCACTCTATCCCATAACTAAAGCCCCATCGGATATGCATCCCTAGTCGTCTAGTCAACTTGGTTCACCCGCTTTCATTTTATTGATTTTTAATTAAATTGTGATTGTAGTGACAACATCCCAATTCCCCCATCCTTTTACTTTTTAGTTTGAGCATTTACTCTCGCTTTGAACTCAATTCGATACAATCTCTATTTAGCTACTCCAAGTCCCTTGGGTATGACCCCGGCACTCACTGAGATTATAAATTTTGTTTTGCTGCATGATCATCGTGACCTTCAACTTGGGGAGCACGATTTGAGCGTTCATAAAAAATGGTGTCGTTGCCGGGGACTTGAGTTGTTAGCTATTTTTTATTATTGATTTGAAGTCACCTTGAGAGTACTTATTTCTTTTACTTTTGTTTGTTTTAAGTGGTTGATTGAAAAGGCTAGCCTATGAATGAGGCCAACGATAACGAGAGCGTTGACGGCTTCATGAAGGGCAACGAGGCTGAGCCTATGATGCAAGGGGGTGTAGGTGTAATCCGCCTACCCCCCACAGTGGGAAACACTATCTTTCATGTGACTAGCACGATGCTCCACTTAATCCTAAAGAAGGACCTATTTAGTGGAGCAGCACATAAAAAAGCCAACTGGCATATTCAAAACTTCGTGGAGATTTGCCAACAATTCATCTTTCAACATATCTCCCAAGAGTGCATCCGATTGCGCCTATTCCCTTTTTCCTTGATGGGGGAAGCCACAGTGTGGTTGGAAGAATTGTTGGACCGGTCTATAACATCTTGGGTCGAGTTGGTTGAAGCATTCACTTCGAGATTCTTTCCTCCATCTCATATAATGCAACTAAGAGATGAGATTAACAACTTCAGGCAACTCCCGGATGAACTCCTACATGAGGCTTGGTTGCGCGTCAAGAAAAAGCTTGTCTTATTTCCAAATCATGAGTTATCGGAAAATGTATTGCTTTAAAGCTTCTATCGATCATTCAAATACTTGAACAAGGCAATGGCTGACAACCTTGGAGGTGGCACCTTCATGGATATGTGATTTCTCATTGCCTCAACTTTCTTATAACGGATGACAAAAACTAACCAAGCTTGGTGTACACGAGAGGCGGATTTGCCAATTTCGGAATTAGCCCCATCCATCTTTGCAAATGAGATCAGAAAAAGAGGGAAAATCCAAGAGGAAACAATGACCAAGATGATGAACCAAATCGATCTCCTGGCAAATCATGTAATTGGTGCAAAGGGGGTGAATACTGTGAATGCGTCGGAGATAAAAGCTAATGATGATGAGCTCATGATGTGGTTGATGGCAAGCTATGTTTTATTTTGGCGGGTTCTCATCCAGAGTACTATCGCCCGAGGGAAGAGAATCAAGGTTGGATAAAAAATGACCGGGACAGGTATGGTGAGCAACACAACTATCAAAGCCCTTATGTGCCCCCAAACAAAGTTGTATCCTTCTACAACGGACCACAAGCAACCCCGGACAGTCCAAGTTAGAGAACGTGTTGACCTTGGTGCTAAAAAAAATTGACACAACACACGCCGGGGCACATGAACTTATAAGTGAATTCTCAACACTTCATAGGACCGTGAGCCCTCATTCAACCTCCATCAAGCAACTTGAAGCCCAAATGGAACACCTTTCCATTCAAATGAGCTCGGAGTGGAAGACGTCACTTCTTAGTAGCGCCACTACCAATTCTAAAATTGATGGGCACATCATGGCCATTGTTACTAGGAGTGGATGAACAACAGGTGAGATAAGAGGACCCATTGTAGAACCGGTTGTGAAACCAAAAGAGCCTATTGTTGAAGTAGGCAAGAAGCTAAGAGACAAAGATGAAGAGGTGGCGCATGAGAATGTGGTCAAAACTCCGGAGGTAAGGGAAGAACTTGGTGCATTGAGTGCCCCATAAAATGTTGAAAGTGATGAAGATAAAGAAGAGGTAGAGCCCTCTCCCCTAGTGTCCATCGATAACGAGGTAGACCCTCCTCTTATGTAAATCATACCTACCACAACTCCCAAAGGACCTCCTCCGTACCCTCATCGGCTAAATAAGAAGAAGGAAGAACAAAAATCTAATGCAGATGCCACGATACTCCAAATTTATGAAGGAGTTACTTAAAAAGAAGAAGGTGGTTGACGTGGGCACAATTGATATTTCACACAGTTGTAGTGCATTAATGACTAGCAATGGGCTATGAAGAGAGAAGACCCGGGTGCATTCACTATACCATGTACAATTGAAATGTTTGTATTTGGAAAGGCCTTGTGCGACTTGGGGGCAAGCATCATCTTGATACCCCTTGTGGTTTTCAAAAAGCTAGGATTGGGTACTCCCAAGCCTACTTCTATGTGGCTACTCATGGCCGATAGGTCTATTAAGTGCCCTATAGGAATCTTGTTTGATGTATTGGTAAAGGTGGACAAACTAATTCTTCCTGCGGACTTTGTCATCTTGGACTGTGAGGTAGATGTAGAGGTGCCCATTATTTTGGGATGACCATTTTTGGCTACGGGGAGGGCCCTTCTTGTTTTTAACTCGGTGTACTCAAATTCCAAGTGGGGGATGAGATAGTGAGGTTTAACGTTTGCCAGCCTGTGAGACCTCCGGATGATTTAAGAGTAATATCGGTGATAGAATTGGAGTGGAAGTGGGATGATGCTTGTGGATAGTGTGAATTGGGCCAGATTCCCGCATTTGATTCATTGACACGAGGGAAACATGACAGCATCTCTAAGATATTGATGGAGCAATTTCCTTTCTTTGGATGGGGCCATTCCAATCGGATTGGCATGCTGTCTGACAACAATTGAAGTTGAGGTATTATCATCAAGCCACAACGTAAAATCAAGCGCTTCTTGGGAGGCAACCCAAGTGTCTTTCCTTTAAGGTTCTTCACCTATTGTTGTTCTTACTTATTTTCAGGGAATTCATGAAGTGGAAAATTGAACAAGGGAAAAATAGGGCAAGAATGGGTTGTGTGGCAGACTTTGCAAACCGCACAAGAAATTATGTATGTTTTACAGTGCACCACATGCCAAAATAGATAGCCTGAAGAAATTTTAAAATTTGGAGGCGATGTGTGCTAGGCCGTGCAGACCGCACGAGCCCAAGTGCGTGTTACACCTCCATCGCATGGTGAAATAGACACCTAGGAAAACCCATGGGAGAAAAAGGGACATGTGTGCTACGCTAGGCGGTCCGCATATTTTTCTGGTGCGAATCGTATGTCATGGTGCACCAGCGGTAAGTTTGAACTTTAATTGACCCAACCAGTTGACCGACCCAACTCGGAGATGACCCGACCAACTTTTCTTCTTCTTTTTCTTTTAAAACGGCCTCTCTTCTCCTATTTTCACCATTTGTTTTCTCCAACTCCCAAAATTCTCTCCAAAAACTTTCTCCAAATCCCTCAAACTTCCCCAAAATCTTCTTCTTCTCTCACCCAACCATCTGCACCACTCCATCACCACTATCGTCGTCTTCTCTCCGAGAAGGTTTTGTGGGTCACCATTGTTGAAGAATAAAAAGCTTCAATTTCCACTCCTCTCTTCATAATCTTTACTTGTGGTGAGTTCCCCGACGTTAGATACTTGTTTTTATGAAGGTTGGAAACTCATATTGTAAAGCATGCTTAGTAGAATTGCCATGTTGATTTTGGGTGAGATCCGAAAATTTTGGGTCCCCAATTCTAAGTTGTATTGATGATATTGGTCTATGCCAACTTGGTAGAACTTTAATTTTGTTAATGCATGTTGATTGGTAGTGATTTTTAGCCTTGAATTATGTGTTGGGGTGAAGTCTGAGTAACTCACTTGCGATGAACGAATGATTTGGCCTGATGATAGATTGGGTGATGCCATTCTTAAGGGCAAATCGTCGTTTGTTATGAGATTTTGATTTAAATATTGACTCTTGAGGCTGAATTCTACTGATTGTATACCCATGATTATTGTTTAGCATTCTATTTGGGGTATATGATCTTGTGCGGAAAGGGGGTTAATTGTTGCTAAAATTGTTAATATCCATTGTTACAAGAGAGGGATTGATGTTCCCAGTGATAGACGGGGTAACGTTCATCTTAAGGGAAGTCATTAAGTTCCTTTCTTGCTTGTTGTTGTGTTAATGGAAATTCAGGGAAGTCTGAGTACCCGGAAGTTGTGGTCATGATATCCCTTACCCCTCTTGGTTTATCGTTGATTAGTTTGTTGAATGGTGCCAAGTGCCTAAGCACATCTTACTCTACAGATCACATGCGGAATTCACAAGAACACAAGGAACCAAAAACTCCAATTTGGCCTTTGTGTGTTTTATATGCGATACATAGATCTTGATGTATGGGTCACACAAGGCATCGCATCTTGTTGAAAGGAGAGAACCAATCACTGTTCTGAGGGGCGGAGCTTGGTGCAATGCGCACTTTGGTTGGTGTGTCCCGCACCAGCTTCGCACCACAAAAGGAAACCAACTGTAGGAATTTGTTAGCTCGTGCGATAGCACGTGCAATGCATACTCTCCCTTGTGCGGTCCACATGTGGTTCGCACAAGCCCCAGCCCCCTCATTTGTTTTCCACTTCACTGAATTCCTAACTTCTTTTAGTTATGTATATATTTATAGTGCATACTGCTAATGCCCATCCACAGGATTATGTGTAATGACCCTTCCGGTCATTTCCACGTTTAAGTTTGAAGTCAAGCAAATCGACAAAAGATATCGTAAGACCTTTAACAAAATTTTCTGAACCTTGGGTCAAATGTATCGGGGATTTTCTCCCAATATATAAAGAGTTAGAAGTCCCCCGAGATACCAAATCGAAGGTCTACGAGTCTAGTTTCCAACGCACAAAACCGCACGTCCAACGGATCTCGGAGTAAAGAGTTATGACTGTTTTACCGCGGACTGTCTGGCAGAAAACGGGGTTGCGAACCGGGTTGCGAACCGGGTCGCGAATCGGGTCGGGTTTAACCCGATTTAAGCTTCAATTTCACGTTTTAAAATGCCATTTCAGTTCCGAAACAGTGATAAAATATAAGGGAGGGTCCCGAGAGAATTCTTGAATATCGAAATCGTGCGTAGGCAAATTACGAGCCTAAACTTAAGAACTTCATTAGCATCGTGCGTGTATTTGAAATATTTATTTAAAAGTTTAATTTGGTAAAAATTATATTATTATACCCTTTGGAAAATATATTTGATACGATATAAGTGTTTACGTATTTACTTTATAAAGTTTTTATACTCCGTAATATTTTAACGGAGATAGGAAATTTAGTTATGTTAAAATTTATTATTATAAATAGTAGGTTTTATTGGAAATGATTTTCTAATAATTATGGTATATTTAAAATACTATAATTATTTTACCACGAATTTACGAAATACCCGAATATATATATAACGAGATATATATTATTATGTTGGCACCACCCCACCTCACACGTGGAAGTGGGAGAATGACACAACACCTAAGAAGTGGAATTGGTGGCAGCATAAGAGTCATTGTGATAATGACTAACTTGTAAAGATAAGTAATGAATTCATTGTGTCTATTGTAAATGTTTCTGTTTCTACTAAGTCACGTAGAGAAAAGCTTCCATCCTTATTCATTACCAAGGGTAATGTTGTTAACCACCTCATATGTATTAATATTAAATTGGTTCCACCAATTCAATTATCTTGTCAAGTTGTTCCGTCCCAAATCCGAATCCGATTCCGATTTAGTTTTGGATTTTTTCGGAGTAGTTCGAGCTTGGACATCGTTGTTCCAGCAGCTTGTCGTCGGACGACAGGTAGGTTACGGTTTAATTTCCCCAGACTCCGTATATATAGAATAAAATTGTATTAATGGGCATCCTTGGGTTGGTTTATTAGGTTGGTACCACAAACCTTGACCGCTTTATTCATGTCCGCTATTTTTATTCCTCCGTTGTTTGTAGTATTTGGCGATATATTTTATTTATTTACCCTTGCGGTCCTGTGAGGGCCTTATTGACTCTGGAACATAGTCGGTGGGATTTTGGGAATGTCCGCGAGTCCCGGGCATAGAATTATCCTTCTAGGCTGGTTATGCTTGCTGAGTAGCTATGGGCCTGTGCAGGGTCGGTAGGTTGATTGTAAGCTGTTGAGCAGCTATTGTTGTGTGTGAGCATATCATTTCCATGCATATAAAGAGGTTTTATCGATGCTTTACAGTGGTTTTGGCTTTGGGCCTACTGACACTGTTTTCTAAACCTTGCATGGCCCGGGGGGCCGTTTTTGATGGAAATGATTTGGAAATGGTTGATTTCACTTGTGGTTTAAAATCATCAATTTTACTATTATCACTAGACTCGGCAGGGCCGGAGTGCTAGATGAGTTTTCTTACTACTTGAGATGATTTTTAGCTTCGGTTGGACCGAGCACATGAGATGACTTTTTACTGTTTTGACCCGGCGACGCCCGGGCACCCTTGGAGGGGTTTTTCAGATATTTTCCTACTATTTTTAGTCCTGGACAGGGTCTGGGCATGCATATTCGAGACTGGTTCTATATCTTGATATTGAGAGTGGGACTCTATCTTGATACGTGATTCTGATACTGAGTTTTGGTATGGGGTCGAGGACCTCCATGGACCTTGCTATCCGGGCCAGGAGCTACGAGCTGCGTGTGCCGAAAGAGGGGTATACGGGGGAGTAGAGGTATACGGGCAGAGACCTTCCATGGAACTTACCTGCTGGGCCGGATCGGCGCCGGAGGAGGTACATACAGAGATACTATGGCACTTGAGATCTTCATGCATCATATCATTCATGGTTTGAGGTTCCACCCTTGTTTGCTGTTTGCTGATTGTACGCTCCGGTAGTATGGGATGCCGGAGGGTTTGTTTTCACTTGTGTGTGTTCCTCGGTTGTATGGGCGGCCGAGGGACTGTAGGTAGACTTTTGCTTTTTACTTATAGAATGATTCTCTATTATGAATAAGTATGAGATTGGTACTGTTAGGGTGTTAGTTTCTGGATTTGAGGTTGATATGATTAGTTGAGTATTGATTCATGTCTTGAGCATGCCTATTATTACTCTTTCTCTCTTCTTCTTACACTTGAGGTTACCGGTATACCGTCCCTTTCGTAAACTTATTTTATATGCACTGTTATTGCAAGGATCCCAGGTGCGTTGTTTCTTACTTTCACCTGTTCCTTTGGTGTGTATATTCTGCTTACTAGCCTCACATGTGGTTCTGTTTGATTTCCCTCTGGGCTAGTTCCTGTGTACCTTTCGTTGATTTCTGTGACTACTTGCTTCTATTCTGTCTATTACTGCTCTTTATCTTATATGTGCCCAGTCGGCCTATGATACCTACTGGGTACCTTATGCTTCGCATTTGGTGCTCACCCCCTACCCCCTGCATCTTTGGGTGCAGATCCTAGCGTGGGCCATCGCCGCTAGATCGTTGTGATTCGTGCTTGGAGATCTGTTTGGAGACTACTTCAGGCTGAAGGTGGGCTCTTGGCGATCGGAGCTTAGCTTTAGTTTATCTTTTGCTTCATGTACTCTATTACCATTCAGAGACATCTGTATATATAGTTTTTGTTTACTTGTACTCCATGTTTGTAGTTTGGCTCTGCACTATGATACCAGGTCTTGGGGTTGGTTTAGTTTTCCGCATATGTATATATTTATAAACCTGTTATCTATTTTATCTGTTTTATTCTCGTATTTGTTAGATAGTAGCCCATTACTAACTGTTCTGGGCTACAGGGATTGGTTCACCTACCGGGGGTTGTAGGTGCCATCATGACCGAGAAATCAGGTCGTGACAACTTGGTATCAGAGCTTTAGGTTCACCGGTGTCATCGGTATAGGAGCCAATGTCTAGTAGAGTCCTGCGGATCGGGGCGGAGACGTTCGTACTCAATCTTTGGGAGGCTACAGTGGCATTTTAGGAAAATTAACTCTTTCATTGCTTCTGTGTCGTGCGTTGTACCCTTGAAGTTTCTAGAGATCTCATTGGTTCTACTTCATTCTTCCGCAGATGGTTCGTACGAGATCATCAGCAGCACGTGAGGATGAGCCTCCTACTCCAGCTAGGGGCCGAGGACGCCCTCGAACAGTGGCACCTGCTAGAGCTGCTAGCGTGGAGATAGAGCCCGAGCAGCATGTGGTTCAGGGGGAAGCCCAGGTACCACCAGCTCCGGTACCAGCTCCAGTGCCCACTTCTGTGCCAGTTCCACCCACAGCTCAGTCTCCAGATATTCGGGGATTACTATTACAGCTTTTGGGTGTGATTGGAGAGCGGCCTTCGGAGGTAGCGCAGACATCTGCTCAGGGGGCATCCCTGGGTGCACAGAGCTTAGGTGCACAGCCGGCTACTATGGCTCCCCGTGCGGAGGTTATTCCGGTTCCATCTGTTGCACAGCCTTTTGCTCCTCGCCCAGTTATGACAGAGACAGAGCAAAAGGCGTTGGGCAGATTTTTGAGGTTAGCACCCCCGAGATTTGCGGGTACTTCTGGACAGGATCCACATGATTTTATTACCACCTGTGAGGAGATGTTGCATCATCTGGGTTTGTTGGAGGCTCACGGGGTTGGTTATACTACCTACCAGTTGGAGGGCCCAGCGAAGTTATGGTGGAGGGCCCAGGTTGCTTGTAGACCAGCGTCGTCACCTCCTTTGACCTGGTCTGAGTTTTATGAGGCCTTTATGGCCAAGTTCCTACCCCAGAGTGATCGGGAGCGTCGCAGGGAGCAGTTCACTCACCTTGTGCAGGGATCTATGACTATATCGGAGTATGAGACCCGTTTTCATCAGCTAGCACCGTTTGGAGCTATGATCATTCCTACTTGAGGCTGATAGGGTATTCGCAGATTGTATGGGGTCTTGAGGCCAGAGATTGTATGGGGTTTGAGGCCAGAGATTAGGCAGCCAGCTGAGATATTGATTGCCAGTGGTCGGTCATTCCAGGCCATTGTAGACTATGCTCGCACTGTGGAGGACTTACAGCGACAGGATCAGGGGTCCAGAGATAAGAGGCCTCAACATCAGGGTGTCTATAGTGGTTCCAGATATGGCGGTAGAGGTCCTGGCCAGTGGAGTCGGAGTTATCAGCCACAGCAGTACCAGGGTCAGTCCAGCCGACCGGTTCAGTCTTCCCTTCAGACCTTTAGTAGTACCCAGTTCGAGCAGGGTCAGGGCAGCCATCAGGGCTATGGCGTCCAGTCTTCGAGGGGTACAGTTTCTGGGGCATCAGGTCGTGGTGGTCATTCTGGAGTTGCGAGTTCATCTCGACTGAGTAGGCCATCAGGGGCTTGTTTTACTTGTGGTGCGATGGGTCATTTTGCTAAATATTGCCCTCAGCAGGGTACAATTCAGTTAGCTGAGCCTTTACGGACAGTTCAGCCCCCTGCTAGAGGGGGTGGTCGTCAGATTAGAGGTGGTGCGCCACGCGGTAGAGCAGGTGGTAGGGATGGCGGTCGGGCAGGTAGAGGTCGTCGTCAGTTTTATGCGGTCCCTAGGAGACCAGAGGCAGAGGCCTCAGATGCTGTGATTACAGGTACGATTTTTGTGTGCCATCAGCCTGCTATGGCTTTATTTGATCCTGGATCCACTTGTTCATATGTAGCTGCCTACTTTGTACCTTGTTTGGGGTTGGCTAGTGAGCCATTATCTGTTCCTGTTTCTGTTTTGACCCCAGTAGGAGATTCTTTAGTAGTGGATCGGATTGTGAGATCATGTATGTTATCTATTGGTGATTCAGAGACTTGGGGTGACTTGATGATTCTTGATATGCTGGATTTTGATGTGATACTGGGCATGGACTGGTTATCCCCTCACCGTGTGGTCTTGGATTGTTATGCCAAGACCATTACCATAGCTGTGCGAGTGTTATCCCCGGTTGTGTGGCAGGGTTCTGTTAGCCATGCACCATCTGGGATCATCTCTTGTCTTCGAGCTAGAAAGTTGATTTCCCGTGGGTGTTTAGCTTATCTAGCATATGTTCGAGATGTTAGTGCTGACACCACTTCCCCTGAGTCTGTTCCTGTGGTTAGAGACTTCCTCGATGTGTTCCTACCGACCTGCCAGGCCTTCCACCTGAGAGAGATATTGATTTTGCGGTTGAGTTGGAGCCGGGCACTAGGCCCATTTCTATTCCTCCTTATCGTATGGC
>QJPP01003575.1:0-69710 GCA_003996215.1 Jaltomata sinuosa | reverse complement strand
GCAAACCTCGGAGGTGCTAACCTCAAAAACCTACCCAACGCCTTCTGCTCTAACTCTGTCATAACTGGGCGAGGAGCAAGAGGCTGTGCAACAGATGGAACCGGAATGACCTTCGCACAGGGAGCCATAGTAGCCGGCTGCGCTCCTGAGCTCTGTGCACCCAGGGCTTCCCCCTGAGCGGATGTCTGCACTACCTCAGAAGGCCTCTCTCCAATCACACCCAAAAGCTGTAATAGTAATCCCCGAATATCTGGAGACTGAGCTGCGGCTGAAGCTGGCATAGAAGTGGGCACTGGAGCTGGAGCTGGAGATGGCGCTAGAGCTGGTGCTGGAGCGGGAGGCTCATCTCCGCGTGATGCCGATGATCTTGTACGAACCATCTGCGGAAGAATGAAGTAGAACAAATGAGATTTCCATAAACTTCAAATGTTCCACGCACGACACAGAAGCAATGAGAGAATCAAATTTCCTAAAATGTCACTGTAGCCTCCCAAAGATTGAGTACGGACGTCTTCGCCCCGATCCGCAGGACTCTACTAGACATTGGCTCCTATACCGAGGAAACCAGTGAACCTAAAGCTCTGATACCAAGTTGTCACGACCCAATTCCTCAGTCATGATGGCACCTACAACCCCCGGTAGGTGAACCAATCCCCGCAGCCCAGGACAGTTAGTAATGGGCTACTATCGAACAAATAAGGGAACAAGACGAAGAGAATAGATAATAGGGATATAAATATATACATATGCGGAAACTAAACCAAACCCCAAGACCTGGTATCATAGTATAGAGCCAAAACTACATACATGGAGTGCAAACGATCCAAAACAATATATACAGATGTCTCTGAATGGTAATACAGTACATGAAGCAAAAGATAAACTAAAGCTAAGCTCCGATCGCCAAGAGCTCACCCTCAGTCTGAAGTAGTCCCCAACAGATCTCGAAGCACGAATCACAATGATCTAACGGCGATGGCCCACGCTAGGATCTGCACCCAAAGATGCAGGGGGGTAGGGTGAGCACCAAATGCAAAGCATAAGGTACCCAGTAGGTATCATAGGCCGACTGGGCACATATAAGATAAAAGCATAGAAACAGACATAATAGAAGCAAGCAGTCACAGAAATCAATGAAAGGTACACAGGAACTAGCCAGAGGGAAAACAACAGAACCACATGTGAGGCCAGCAAGCAAGATATATACACCATAGGCATAGGTGAAAGTAAGGAACAATGCACCTGGGGTCCTTGCAATAACAGTGTATACATAATAAGTTTACAAAATGGACGGTATATCGGTAACCTCAAGTATAAGAAGAGGGGAAAAGTAATGATAGGCATGCTGAGGGACATGAATCAAACTCAACTAATCATATCAATTTCAAATCCAGAAACTAACAGTCTAGCAGTAACCAATTTCATACTTAACCAACAGGGAAAAATTCTGTAAGTAAATAGCAAGAGTCTACCTACAGTCCCCCGGCCGCCCATACAACCGAGGAACACAAACAAGTGAAAACAAACCCTCCGGCATCCCATACTACCGGAGCGTACAATCAACAAACAAGGGTGGAGCCTCAAACAATGAATGATATGATGCATGAAGATGTCAAGTGAAATGGTATCTTTCTATGTACCTCCTCCGGTGCCGATCGGGCCCAGCAGGTAGGTTCTATGGAAGGACACTGCCCGTATACCTCTACTCCATCGTATACCCTTCCTCCGGCACACGCAGCCCGCAGCCCCTGGCCCAGATGGCAAGGTCCATGGAGGTCCCAGACCCCATACAAAAACTCAGTATCAAAACATGTTGTCCGGAAGCAAGTCCGGGTTCAAGATAGAGACCCAGCCTCGAATATGCATGCCCAGACCCTGTCCAGGACTAAAGTAGTAGGAAAATATCTCAAAAACCCCTCCAAGGGTGCCCGGGCATAACCGGGTCTAAACAGTAGAAAGTCATCTCAGGTGCTCGGTCCAACCGAGGCTAAGAATCATCTCAAGTAACAAGAAAACTCAACTAGCACCCCGGCCCTGCCGAGTCTAGCGTTAATCGTAAAATTGATGATTTAAAACATAATTTTACTTTCTTGCCCAAGAATATTCACAAGTTAAATCAAACCATTTCCAAATTATTTCCACCAAAAATGGGCCCCCAGGGCCATGCAAGGTTTAGAAAATAGTGTCAGTAGGCCCGAAGCCCAAACCGTAGTAAAACATTGATAAAACCTCTTTATATGCATGGAAATAGTATGATCACACACAATAGCTGCCCAGCAGCTCACAATCAACCTATCAACCCTGCACAGGCCCACAGCTACTCAGCAAGCATAACCAGCCTAGAAGGATAATTCTATGCCCGGGACTCGCGGACATTCCCAAAATCCCACCTTCTGTGTTCCAGAGTCAACAAGGTCTCACAGGACCACAAGGGTAAATAAAATATATCGACAAATACTACAAGCAACGGAGGAACAAAAGTAGGCGGAAATGAATAAAGCGGTCGAGGTCTGTGGTACCAACCTAATAAACCAACCTAAGGATGCCCATTAATACAATTTTATCCTATATATGCGGAGTCTGGGGAAAATAAACCGTAACCTACCTGTCGTCCGACGACAAGCTGCTAGAACGACAATGTCCAAGTCCTAATCACTCCGTGAAGCTCCGGAATGATACTTATAATTATTTCAAAATGCCTAAGCATATCTATAACACTACACTTATAAAGAGAGAATGGTTGAGTGGAGAATATTACCCTTCTCAATAATGATGAGTTAGGCAGCAACCATTTCAATGTTTGGATCACATACTTCAAAGTGAAGAAAGCTTATATAAGTACAAAAATGCTAAATGATGTATTAGGATAGAGTTGGGTGTCAACTCTTCAATATATGTTTGCTGGACACTCCCTCCACTTACACGTGGAGTGGAGATGTCCATTCTAAAATCATTTGTCCCGCTATATACATTCGGATATTGCATAAGTTCGTGGTAAAATAAATATAACTTTTTAAATATACCATAATTAATAGAAAATCATTCCAAATAAAACCTACTATATTATAATAATAATTTTTAACATAACTAAATTTACTATCTCCCTTAAAATATTATAATGTACAAAAACCTTATAAAATAAATACATAAACCATTATATCTTAACAAAAATATTTTTCATAAACCTTTAAAATATTTTAAAAAGGTAATAATAATATAACTTTTTACCAAATTCAACTTTCAAATAAAATATTTTCAAATACACGCGATGTTAATAAACTCTCTTGGAATCCTCCCTTATGTTTTTTTACTGTTTCAGAACTGAAATAGCATTTTAAAACGTGAAGTTGAGGCTTTAAATCGGTTTTGACCCGACCCGATTCGCGACCCAGTTCGCAACCCATTTTCTGCCAGACAATCCGCGGTAAACTAGTCATAACTTTTTACTCCGAGATCAGTTGGATGTGAGGTTTTGTGCATTGGAAAATAGACTTGTAGACCTTCGATTTGGTATTTTGGGGGACTTCTAAATCTTTATATATTGAGAGAAAAGCTCCGAGACATTTTACCCAAAGTTCAAAAAATTTATTATAGATCTTACGATAACTTTTGCCGACTTGATTGACTTTAAAACTTATAATGCGACCAAAAAAATGGACACGACACTGAAATACCGGTCCTGAAGAGCCTTAAGTGACTTGGGGCCGCTACAAACAAGCTCTAACTGTTCAAGAAAAACGTATATGTGGAAATAACCGGAAGGGTCATTACATCTTTCTTGGTAGATTTTTCTTTAGTAGTGGATCGGGGTGAGTTATCCTTGTGAGGTGTTTACCTTGAGTTGTGGCTCGTGGGTAGTTCTTGTTAGTCCCTTTTCTGGTTGGGTTTATTTCCAGTTTTGTTGTGACTCTAGACTCGTGTTGAGTTTTCCTTGTGAGCGGTCCTAGGATGTTGTCGCCTCTACTGTTATCTAGCATTTGCTAAAAGTCCTTGTGTTGGTTTGGTGTTACTGGTGGTTGTGCCAGAGGTTGATATTTTGTCTTAAGTTGAGAGGTGTTGGTTATTCTTGTGGGTGTGGTTTGGTTTTCTCAAGTGTTTAGAGTCGACCCTCTTTGTTTGGTTGGTTTAGGAGGTTGGCAGGTATATGGGTTGTTGCCATAGTCTCCTTCATTTTCTTGTCCTTGGGTTGATTTGTTGTTTTCCCTAGTTCCAATTACAATGAATTTTGATCGTAGTCCTCTGGTTGAGCTTTTGATTCGGTATTGGGGTTGAGCTTTGACTATGGCATTTTTTGCTAAGTGTTGGCCGAGCCTCATGGTTGAGTTGTATTCGTAGAATTTTAGGTGAATATGGCATCCGACCCATTCTTCTTCTGCCTTGTTATGTTTTGACAATGTAAATATGGGAGCTAAGGGAATGGCTCCAGGTTCTTATTTGAGAAAGAATTTGTAAGGTTCAGTATATACTAAGGAAGGGTTTTGTTAGTTGAAAAATGAGGGAGATGACACCTTGCTCATGCTTGCGTGTTCTAGTAGTTGACTGAGGTGACGACTGTGAGTTGCATTGGCTTGTGTTGGTGACTTGCTTCGACCAAATGTAGTTGCAATAGCATCTACGGATTTGATGACTTGTATATCCAAAGCCTAGTTGGCTTTGGTTCCTAAGGGTTCATTGGAAGCATAAGGGTTCGATAGAGGTAGTGGTTAGTAAAGAGGGATTAGGTTTCAGAATCGTGGGCTAACAAGCTACTCCAGATGGTTTGTGGTTGGTTCTCTTCGGTTGTAGCTTTTGGGGTTGGAAGGAAATGAGTGCAGATAACTTAGTCTCCCCATTTCAGTTGTGGAGTGATAGTTGGCCTTGGACACCTAGTCCTTGGCTAACTTTTGAGTTAGGATGGACATTCCAGATTTTGACGGTGTTCTAGTTAGTACGAAGTTCCTTCTACCATGTTGGACAGACTTAGTGGCATAAGTTTGAGATTCAGCAGTGGTGTATGCTTTATGTGATCATGAGGTTGTGCAGGTTGAGCCTAGCTAGGCTATTTTGAGTTCTAATAATACTTACAGACTGGTGGTCACCATTCATTTGCCGAGTGTTTTAAAGCTTATTTTGTTGATTCTTCAAGGGTTGTCTTTTATATGGGGTTCTAGTGTTGGTTAGACTCGGCCAATATGGACTAGAAGTTCGGTATGATACATTCTTCGAAATGGTTGGTTTGTGTGAAGATGTAGTAGAGCAGTTTATTCGCGCCAAAGAGGTGAGTTGAAAGTATTTGAAAAAATATTCTATGGCTAGCTGGCAACTATGAACCCCAGGCACCTTTTCCCTTTGCCTTCGAGGTGTTTTGACTTGATATTCATGGCATAGTGGACTTCTTTCCAAGATGAGGTCGTAAGGCAATGTTATATCCGAATGGCATTCGAGTATTTGGAGTAGCAGTAGTATTCTTAGAGTTTGGAGCTTAGTGATGGTTACGGACTTCGTCGTAGGCTTACCACACTCCTTGCAGGATCTTGGTTTTTTTTGGATCTGTTGGGCAGATTGCCTGGTGCATTCGTATTCAGATAATACAAATTTGGTCTGGATCAGCGAGGTTGGTTTCGTTCGATAGTTGAAAATCTCTCTATTAACATAGGGTGTTCATGTATGCTTTCCTAACCCTGGTGTGCAAAATTCAGTCGGGTTCAGATGGTTGGTTCAGTTGGGTTTAGTTATCGAGTTTGATGTTAGCAAAAGTGTTTGCTCGTTGGTTGATAGTCAGTCTGGATGGGTAACTCCAGTTTTGAGGATATGCTACGGGTTGTTATCCTGGATGGCAAAGGCTAGTAGACTATAGCTTGACTTTGATAAAACTTAAGTATAAAGGGTGACTTCATTCGTGGTAGAGTATAAGCGGGAACTATGGATATCCGGTGTTTCAGTTGATGCTTCGAGGATAGTTTGAGTGTTCGACTTGTATGAAGCTTCCTAGTTGTGGTGCAAAAGGATTCAGCTCAGAATAAAGGGGGTTTTGCAGATTAGAGGGTTCATGAGTTAGAGTTTTAGGTTGATGTCTTTTCTGGTAAACTTGGTTGTAGTTTTGAAGATTCGAGTTTTATGTGTTGATTGCCTTGGTTATCTAGTTTTGGTGTTGTGTCGGTGCTTCCGGATGAACGCCCAAATCATGCTCTCTAAAGTAGGAGGTCACGGTGATTGTGCAGCAAAACAAAATTTATAATCCCAACGGGTGTCGGTGTCGTACCCAAGGGACTTGGGGTAGCTAAATAGAGATTGTAATGAATTGAGTTCAAGGTGAGAGTAATTTCCCAAAACAGTAAGTAAAAGGATGGGGAAATTGAGAATTTTGTCACTACAATCGCAATTCAATTTAAAAAGCAATAAAACTAAAGCGAGTGTATCAAGTTGACTAGACGACTAAGGATGCATATCCGATGGGGCTTTGGTTGTGGGATAGGGTGATTATCAATTCTTACCTATTCTCTCCTAGTGACATGAATAGCATTGGTCATGGGTACGATTTGCTTATCTCTCAATCAACAATCTTATATCCAATGATCTCGGTTAGAGCATCATCGGTTTGATCAATAAACAACCAATCTAGCTTGGAGATGTCACACTATCTCTAGCTTAGATCCTTAAATGGGAAAATCAGACAATAAGAGCTATCTCTAGCCTCAAATCTGAGTGGAATCTCAAGTTTCCACTAGTAATTTCACATCCAAAATTATGAAATCCTTTCTCAAGCAATCACATAGTCAAGTAATGAAAATTAATGTTTGCAACCACAAATTTTAGGATTAAAACTTGGTGAAATTAGTAGACCCATGCCAATTAAGAAAATATAAGCTAGAATATATAACACCCACACCCATTTCTTAAGCACCCATCATCAATACACCCCTAGACAAAAGAATTTAGCCACTCATAGTAAGAGAGAGAGAGATACCAGTTGGCTAATTCAAAATCCCTTTCATTAGAGATAAATCTCAAGTTCTAGATTCAATTTGAGCACAAAAGTGTTAGCCAAGAGAATTAGATTGAAACCCTTTTCTCAATGGAGGTGAAAAACTTCGTCTCTAAGCTAAAAACTCTTCAAAATATTCAGAATGATAAAAGTTATTTACAATTGTGCTTGAATAGGCCTTTTATAGTTTCCCAAGATGTCACTAAAAATTAGGACAAAAATGCCCTTCTGGATGTGTGTGGTGCGACATACAGTTCGCACGTTGTGATGTGTGTGTCGCACACTGCCCCCGGTTGAACCAGTGACTTCAGCTAGAATTGGGAGTTCCATGCAAAGGGGGTGAGGTTTGCACCTCAGGCTGTGCGCGTCGCACAGCGACCGTACCTTTTGAGAGACTCTTCAGTGACTTTTGCAGCTTGTGCGGAGAAGGTGTGGTTCAAACCGCGGCATGTGCATGTCGCACGGCCACCGCATCTCCGGTCAGTATCTTAAGCCTTTCCAAACACTTCACACTTCACTCCTTTTGAGATCTTTTTGGGTCCATTTCCTTGTTTATTATCATCTATCAAAAGTACCTGCATAGACATCAATAAAGGCCTTAAGAACCTCTAAATCTATTCAAAACATAGCAATGATTAATGGATATAGGCTCAATAAGTTGGTAGATTACCGACTTATCAAACCCCCAAACTTGAACTATTGCTTGTCCTCAAGCAAGATACTTACAAGACAAAGAATAAATTATGCTTTAGGCTCAATCAAGGCACAAAGGAAAACTCTACACTAAAAATTAAGAAAAAGAATAAACGAAAGACTCAAACAAATGACTCAACTACTATGCTCATCTCAATTTGGACCACCACAAATTCAAGGCAATTGATCAATTTGAAACCTATTCCAAAATTATATGATTTCTCATTCAAAGTCAAGGGAAATTTTTCCATTCAAAGCAAGACATTTAAGCTTCTCAAGAAACTTATGATATCAGTCAGAGAGGTGGGTCTGGGCCAGTGCTTTACTGCCTCAATTTTCTGAGAATCCACTCGGATCCCTTCGCTGGATACCACATGATTAAGGAAAGCGATAAACTATAACCAGAATTCATACTTGCTGAACTTAGAAAATAGCTGGTGATATTTGAGAGTTTGCAGAACAATTCTCAGATGAGTCGCATCCTCTTCCTTATTCCGAGAATAAACAAGGATATCATTAATAAAAATGATGACAAATAAGTCCAAATACTGTTTGAACACCTAGTTCATTATGTCCATGAAAGCTGCAGGAGCATTGGTTAGTCCAAAATACATGACTACAAATTCATACTGACCATACCGAGTCCTGAAGGCTATCTTTGGGATGTCACTATCTCTGACTCTGAGCTGATGATAGCCAGATCTGAGGTCTATGTTAGAAAAAAAACGAGCACCCTGAAGTTGGTCAAACAAGTCATCAATCCTGGGGATGGTATATTTGTTCTTGATTGTGACTTTGTTCAACTGACGGTAGTCAATGCACATCTTGAGATAACCGTCTTTCTAATGCACAAACAATATTGGAGCACCTCATGGAGAGATGTTGAGTCTGATGAAGCCCTTATCTAGAAGGTCTTTCAACTGTTCTTTAAATTCCTTAAGCTCAGCTAAACCCATTCTGTAAGGAGGAATCGAAATAGGCTGGGTATCTGGAAGGAGATCTATTTCGAAGTCAATTTCCCTTTCAGGAGGAACTCTGGAAAGATCATTTGGAAATACTTCTGGGAATTCATCTACCACTGGAACAGACTCAAGGGTTGGGGTCTTATAGTTTGAATCCTTAACTCAAACAAGATGGTAGTACATATACCCTTTGGAAATTATTTTTCTAGCCTTAATGTAAGAGATGAATCGACATGCAGGCACTGAGCTACTACCCTTCTATTCTAAGACTGGCTTGTTTAGAAACTAAAACTGAACGACCCTAATTCTTTAATCAACTGAGTTACAACATGGATGTAACCAATCCATGCCTAGAATGATATCAAAATCAATCATTTCTAACTCTACAAGATCTGCTGAGGTGACTTTTTGGGAAACCGTGACAGGGAAATTTCTATATATCCATCTAGCTATAACTGGGTAACCAACTAGAGTAGAGACTGAGTAGGGTTCTGGGAGAATTTCTGGACTGACACTAAAATTTACTGCTATATATGGAGTTACAAAAGAAAGCATAGCCCCTGGATCTAACAGTGCATAAACATCAAAATAGAAGACTAGTAACATACCCATGACCACATCGGGAGAATCCTTCTGGTCCTGTCAAGCCTGAACAGAATACAACATGTTATGGCACTGACCACTACCTGTACCAAATGATGCACCCTGCTCAGTGAGGCGACCTGCTGGGGCTGCTGCAGAGCTGGCTTGGTTCTGTGGATGAACATCCTTACCCCCTTTGAGAAACTGTTGGAAAATCTCTCATCATGTGGCCTGGCTTACCACATCCAATGAAATTCCCACTACCTGCCATGCACTCACCTTGGTGGTTCCTACCACTCTTCTTACACAGTGGATGGGTACGCCCATTAGTAACTATACCTTGGGACTTAGAGACAGATAATCTATCACGTCGATCCTTCTTGAATTTAGGTATTGGGGCACTAGCAGAAGATGGAGCCGAATCTAAAGACTTCTGATGAAAATGAGAGCGATTACCACCTGTTGTGGCTCTCTTACTGTCTCCTCCCCTCTCTTTGATTTTATCTTCCTCAATCTTTTGGGTATAAGTAACTAATCTGGAGAAATCCATCTCCTTGATCAACATAGCAGTTTTGCACTCTTTAACCACATCATCGGACACACCAGATACAAACTTGCTCATACGAGCTCTGGAGTCAGCTACTATCGCTGAAGCATACTTGGATAGCTGTGTGAACTTGAGAGCATAATCCTTCACACTCATGTTATTCTTCTTCAAGTTAATAAATTCCTAGACCTTGGCTTTACTGAGCTCTAACGGGGAAAACTGGTCCAGAAAAGCAGTCTTGAATAGATTCCAACTCACCAAACCTGTATTGGTACCCCGAGACTCCTTCCACTACTGGTACCAAGTGTAAACCACTCCCTTTAACTAATAGGTGGGTAAATCTGCACTCTCGACTGGAGTGACACCCATAACACTTGTTACCTTCTAGATGTCATCGAGAAACTCTTGTGGATCCTCTTCTGACTTAGACCCATGAAATTCTAGAGGGTTCATCCGAGTGAAGTCCCAAATTCTAGTTGTAGCAGTGTTAGTCTGAGGCGGAGCTGGTGCCGCATCCTGCTCATTGACCTACACGGTCATGGCCTGAGCAAGCACTTGGAAAATAACCCTGAATTCGGCATGCGTGACTTGCTCATTCAATGGGTCTATTGGAGCTGCTAGTGCTGGCTGATTTCTGATGTTAGCTCATCTGGGAGGCATTTTTTGAAATGCGAAAAGCATGAGTTAGAAGGAGATTAAATAGAGTTTACACTCTATAACACGAGCTTCAAAAGAAAGAAGGGAAGTTTTCTTTCTAATGTCCTCTCATAGCTCCTCCCCTATAAGTATGGCGCGTTTCACGCCCATGAAGAAGACTCTACTTGACGTGGCTTTTAGACACCCTAGGACACTTAAATCTGATGCTCTGATACCATGTTTGTCACACCCCAAGGCTACCTCCTAGATGCAACATTGTGCTTAGTGTCACAAGTGAACCTAAGCTAACCCATGGCATGGCATATCTATACAATATCAATTATAACATGCACTGTGCGGAAGCTAAAAATAGTTCAATATCTAAAGTGGGGAAACTCCCAAAATATCTGAATATATAAAAATATATGAAGTGTATAGTGATGACTGAAAATAACACTAACAACCCAAGCCGAATCTAGTCTATGTCTGAAAGACTCTAACTGATATGAGTTGCTGGGACATGCCCCCAACTATCTCTATTAATCTGAAAAATTGAAAGGCAAAACCAGAAGATGAAAGAATGTATATCATCCTCGAGTTATGAGGACTCACCACTGAAGCTGTTGAGTAAGGACTGGAAATCGAACTAAGTGCCATCTAGATGTTGAGCGCCTGAACCTACATTATAAAATGATGTAGCACAAAAGTATGCGTTAGTACTTTGAATGTACTGAGCATGCGAGATATGTTCTGAGCTGAACAATATAAAGGCTAAACATGGAAATATGTACACCGAAGCATAAACTGAGAAGTAAGCTGAAATGCAATGACCAAATAAATATCATGAGTATATAGCATGCTGAATTGAATAACTGAATGTAAGGTCAATGAAACATGAGTCTGAATGTGGGAGATACTACTAACCGACATACCCCAAGTTGACCTAACTATGGGGCCAACCTGTAACACTGGATGGAAGGGTGTTCATACTTTGCCAAGGGTACAAACAAGTCTGACGTGGATCCACTAACTAATGTCCACAAGGGATAGAGGTGTGTAGCCTAACCTGACAGCTGACCCCTTTTTAAACCTACGGTGGCGCCTTAGTTTTGGGATTGGGGGACTGCTACTAAAGATCTTAGCCTAATTTAATAGCTAATCCTTCACCCCCTCATCCACTCGGTATTAAGTCTATTCCCAACTGAATATAGACAATAAAAATGCAAGCTGAGATGCTGGATAGCTCAAATAGTGATAATCATCTGAAAATGCAACATACAAATACTGAAAGATATTGCATTCGAATTCTGAAGCATGATTGTCTGTCTAAGCGGCCTAGAAAGCATAATTTATGAAATACTAAAATTGACACAAGTTAGGGTTTCTGATTCCTATACATGAAACTATACTAATTCTCCAAGAAACATGTAAATAATGCCATGAAAACTATAGAAGCTAAATTATAATGAATTCCTAAGATTTAGGAACCCTAGGTCAGAATATAGCATGGAGAAATTAAAGAAACTGCCTGAATTCTAGGGACCTAATGGGTGAAAGGAACCCACTAGTGAAATCCCACATACCTGGTGAAGAAACTACGGAGAAATCCTTTGGATTTTGGGGCTGAACATGAATAAGACCCTCTTTGCTTGTTCTTGAGAGGAAATGCTTCTTTTTTGATAGGCTTTGCTAAGTGTCGAATTAGTTTAGGAGTTATGAGGGAAAAAGCATAAAAACCATTTAATTAGTCCCAAAACGACTTAGGATCAGAGTTAAAAGAATTAGGAAAACACCTTAATGCCCCCAACTTAAAAGTAGGAGCTGCAGAAATTTTCTATCGGATGGGCTACCCGACGAGCATCAGACCAGCGATGGCCCATCGACCTAGGAATCAAAGGAGGGAAGGCAGAGGCTGGTCCCTTGATTGTTTTCCACAATAGCTCCCACGGCCCATCACATCCATGACAACCATGGCGATAGCCCATCGAGGCTGAGGAGGCAAGGGGATGGGCCATCAGTGGTTTCCCACGGTCTGCCCCATGGCTTATTGGACTTATGACGCCCATGGGAACCCTCATCAGGATGAGGCAGGTTGGACTGAGCCTCTGGGATTTTCCTATTGGGACCCTGATGGGATGTCGCGTCCATGACGCCCGTGGGTCAGCCCGTCGGGCTTGCCTAGAGATAATGTTTTTCTGAAATCTGGGTTTTAAATGCTTCTCTGAAATTCAGGGGTGTTACTCACCCATTCTCAAATTCAAACACCCATCATGCACATATCCCTAGAATAGAATTTAGCTATTTATATCAAAGTAATAAGAGAAGATACCAATTGGGTTTCCCAAAATTCCATTCAGTATGTCAGATAAGCTTAAATTCCAAGCTCCAAATTTCTTACAAATGGTATTTTTCAATAAGTAAGAAGAAGAGAGAAAGTGTACTCTATCCACTTTTCCTTAGGAAAGTAAAAACTGATGAATAATTTGTAGTACAGATCCCAAAAAGGGTTTTAGAACCATCCTAAATATGTCATACACATTTGAACAAAATTACCCTTTGGGGCATGTGCGATGTGAAGTGCAGAGGCACCTGCGATCGCTCCTTGAGCTTTGTAGATCACATGTGCCCATCTTCTTAGGCGGTAATGTTCCAACAATATATGATTCACTTTTATGGGGATGGGCGATCACCCTTAGCAAAGTACGGCTCACATGTTGATGACTTCTAAATCAGTGTTTGAACTTCTAGGTGCATTGGCACCTACGAAATACAGGTGCCTCTTTCTGGATCACACATCACTTTACCTCTTGTGGTAGAAATATCCCCTTCTGATCATCTTTGTACTTTTACTCCATTTTAAGCTCATTTGGGTTAAATTCATTTTCTTTCTTCAAATGACAAATAGTACATGCATTTATGATAATAAAGGCAATAAGTACCTCTAATTCTCATAAAAATATGGCAATAATTCATAAATAAAAGGCTCATTAAGTTGGTAGATTACCAACTTATCAAACCCCCAAACTTGAACTATTGCTTGTCCTCAATCAAGACACTCACAAGGTAAGGAATGAAATAGGTTCTAAAAACACAAGGGTTGTACATAAGATTATATAGACTTAAAACTCAAGAAAATATCAAATAAAAGTTTCAAAAAAAAAGACTCAACTAAGATGCTCATCTCAATTGGTATCACCAAAATCTCAAGGAAAGTACTCATTTCAAAACTGTTAGAAAAAAGATTTCATTTCTCAATCAAAAGCAGGGGATATGTGTAACACCCCAGAAAATTCTAAGCCTAGATCTGATCCATTCTTCATTTGTTGTTAGACCCGAACTAGATGAATTTTCTATGAATCTAATCATTAAGATCAATTCCTAAGTTTTGAGGGATTATTAGATGTGAATTGAAGTCATAAAGGTCCCCTAGCTCAAAGATAAGTGTAAAGCCTTTCTACCGATTTAGTTCTGATGTATGTTCTAACAAGGGTAAGCTTCAAACGACCATTTCTCCTAGAATATAAAGAGTAAGTTGGACTAGTACACACCAAATTAAAGGTATTTGAATATTCTTTCCAATGCTGCCAAACCGCTTGTAAATCCGAGTTCAGAGTAAAAGGTTTTGGCCATTTTAGTGAAGCACTGTCAGGTTGTCGAAGACTCGATGGCCGTTTCTGATGGGCATGGAAAGGTACTCTGCCCGTGAAGATTCTGATGCCCAATTCTGATGACCCATGGGAGGCATGATGTCCCCTAGGACCCTGGATGTTCGAATGGGCCAGTGATCCATTTTTAGCCCAGAGTCCCTCGGTTTGGTCTCGACGGCCTGTGGGAGTTTTGACGGCCCCGTCCAGTGAATTTTCTGCACTTTTTCTATAAGTTAAATTAAAGGTATTTTGGTCTTTTCTCACTCTAAAATCCTAAACCTGTTGTTTTGAGCCTATAGGGGGATTTTATTCCCACTTAGCCTAGCTCTCTTTCATTTTCTCAATTCAAGCTCCAAAAGAAAGAAAAGGATCCTCCTCTCAAGCTTTAAGGCCTAGGGTTTCTTTTCCCATCCTCCATCCTCAAGTACCAAGATAAAACATAAAATGAGGCCAATAACAATAAGAAATGGCAGCTAAATCCAACAATAATATGTTAACCACATCTCAAAGGTGCGACGAGCTCCCGAGGCACTATTTCAAGGCGTACTTCACGTTGTCTAATCCAATCACTATCGTATGCGATCCCAAAAAGAATGGAACAATTTCCCAATCCCTCCAGCACCTTACCACAACCAGAACACCACAACAATAACCAAACATAACAAGATAAAGGGGCTGTCCAAAGCCACAAATCCAAAATACCACTTCGTGGCTCAGAAATCCATAAAATAATACTAGAACATATAATAACGAAGGAGGATCGTAGGGGAGAGATTTCCTTGACAAAAATATTCAATATTCCAAGATTAACAACCTGCCTCCTTGCAAGAACAACAAACAGATCCAAAATCAACAAGAAACTACTACAAGATATCGGCAACAACAACTTTTCATAACTAGAAGCTTAAAATCTTGATCCAACAAATAGATAAGTATACGGGATCCATACCTCACCAAAATAACTCCATAGCTACTGCCAAATACTCAGAAAACACCTTCTAGCTCACTGCATCAACACCCACGAAGATACAACATGAAATCGACGGGGAAAACAATACCAAAATGACGAGCTCGCGACGTAGAGCAACTTCCGTTAAACTTCCGAATTGAAAGGATCAAAGTCCATGGATTATTTATGGACTCTCCCTCTGATTTTATGAAGCTTTTGGGTGATTTTTATGAATTAAAACGAAGCTGGAACACCTTTTATAAAGCAAAACCTAGGATGCGGGTCCCGCTTTGACGTATCTGCTTGCGCAGTCTTACGAAAATATGAATATCTCTCTATTCTGAAGTCCTATGGACAAACGGTTTAGTGTGTTCGAAACTATACTCATAGACCTTCAATTTGGTATATTGGGGGCCCACTAACTCTTTATAGATAGGGATAAACACCCCAATACATTTAACCCAAATTTGAAGAGAATTCCTTAAAGAAATTTACAATAACTTTTTCCAACTTTTGTTTCGCAACTTGCTTGACTTCAAAACTTATCATACGACCATTTTTCCATTACAATACCTCATAACACATCCTTCTTAGTATATTAGACACTATTAGTCTTACCCCAAAGGCACGGGTTACTTTAAACCTTCCAAACGGGCGAGGTGTTACACGAGGCATTTCTTTAACTCAAACTTTCAAGTAAGGGATTCCTTTGACCTAGAACCTTGGTTTAATTCTTTGATATTGCCAAGAATGTTGACGGAAGTCAATGATTTCCAAAGTTGAAACTCTAAAATGAGGAACGACCATAAAGACCAAACAAATGGCCCGAGCACCGAACTACCGGTCCCGACAAGCCATAAATGACTTGGGCCACTACAAGTAAGCTCTAATGGTACAAGAAAGGCAAAAACGTGTAAATGACCGGAAGGGTCATTACATGTGTTCAGTGTACGCTCTGGTTGTATGGGCGGTCGAAGGGTTTGTTTTCACTTGATTGCGTTCCTCGGTTGTATGGGCGGCTGTTGAGATTGTAGGTAGATTATATTACTCTCCATCATTTTATAGAGATGGTTATAGTCCTTGGTTCTTGGTGGATTAGTTGCCTATTCTCTGTGCTAGTTCCTTGTGCTTTCTCTATTGCTCCGTGACTACTATTTTGCTATCTGCTACTTACTCTTTTTATATCTTATATGCGCTCAGTGGACCAATTATGTCGACTGAGTAGTCATTATCTTGGTGCTCATACTACACTTCTGCATCTTTTTTGTGTAGATATTAGTTGAGCTTTCGTCGTTGATCGCGATGGAGACTCGTGCAGATTTTGGACCTCCGAGACTAGGGTGAGCGCCTGACGACAGGGGCTTGACCACATCTCCTATTTGTACTATTACTCTTTGTATATTCGAATACAGTGTACTTATTATTTTGTTACTTCTAGCACTTGTATTCTATTAGAAGCTTTTGTACTATCGATACTAAGTCTTGGGGTTGGTGTAGTATCATTTGTATATATTTTGGGTTGTTGCTTCTGCGTTATCTTATCTTTATATTCTGCTTCCGCTTAATTCTGTTCATTGTGCGTATTAGTTAGGTAGTAGCCCATTACTAACCGTTTTGGGCTACGGGAACTGGTTTGCCTACTGGGGGTTGTAGGTGCCATCATAACCTGAGAAATTGGGTCGTGACGGATTCTCCCTTGGCGTATTTCCTATTGAATGTGTCTTTACTCTTACAGACGGTAGGATAGCAACTTTTGATACCACATGCGATGTTGCTTGTGTTTCGCAGGTAAGGACCTGTGTGTTGCATGCGGAACGCATATGGAACCAGTAAGAGTTTTTCAACTCTTCTTTTTCATGTGTGTGCATATCCAATTTGCAGGGCAATACCTGTGGAATGCAAGTGTGAACAAGTCTATTAACACATAATTCAGCAGCGCTAAGGCATGATAAGCACTATTTGACCAATTACCAAGTTATCCGAGTACTCAGACTTCCTTAGAAAACTTCAAACACAATAAGACCCAAACATTATGAAGTATATGCTTAACGTTTTTCCTAATGAAGGATGTTACCCCATCTATCATCAAGAACATCAAGCATTCATGAAGATCATTCAAGCACATTCAAATGCAACAAGAGTTCACTCCCTTCAACCAAAGCACTCACCAAATAATTTTAATCATTAAAACAACACAAGGGTGCAGTGATATATTATTTCAGCCCATCACAATAATATTCAATCAAGAACTTGCAGAGATAATGATTTTCCCATAAGAATGACGTCACCCAATCTATTGTTGTGTCAAACTATGCATCACCGCAAGTGGGTTACTCAGACTTCACCCTAAAAACTAGAAATTAAGGGCTAGAAATTACCACAAGTTGCATGCATCATTCAATAAACATGATCTACCAAGTTTTTCTCAAGTAAAAACAACAATATTCCCCGAAATTGGGATCCCAAAAATAAGATCTCACTCAAAACTAAATATGCTAGATAAAACTAGCATGCTTCACAAATAACATTCCCAATCTACTTAAAACATGGATTTAACGTTAGAGAACTTACCATAAGTGAAGAAGAGAGATTAAAAAGCAAAAACTTGAAGGTTTTTGTGCTTAACAATGGAGGCCCAAACTTTTTCACCAGAAAAATAGTTTCGATGAAAGAGGTGCAGCAGTGGTAGAGTAGTGGTAAGGGAGAAAGATATTATGGAGGAAGTTTTGGGAGATTGAGGGAGACTTAGGAGATAGTAATGGAGGTTTTTGGGGAGATCTGGGAGAAAAAGGGGTTAAGGGTGACAGTTTAAAGGGAGAAAGGAGAAGAAGAGGTGAGGGTCAAAGTCCGGGTCGGGTCAGTCAATGGGTAAGTAAACAATTTTCAAACATACGTGTACTTGCATTGTGACATGCGATTCACACATGACAAAGTGTGTTTCACATGTCACTTCACAAGTGATGATTTTTGAATTGAATTGTTGCCAGGTTTCTAGATTGTTATGCAACAGCATGGGTGATGCGCAAATCTGAAGGGTCATTTTGCCCCTTAGCTCACAGGTGCTATCTAATTTTTATTTTTCTTCTCAGTGCACTACCAATAGGGGCAATGCCCCCTGCGGGTGCAAAATGGCACATGTGAAATGCATGATGCTTCGTACCTTATCTCCGAATTATTCCTTCTACTTAGCCATTTTTCAATATCAATGCATTCCTAAACCACACCAAAAATAAAAAAAGGTAAAGGAAATAAACTAAAAACACTTAGGTTGCCTCCCAAGAAGCACTTGATTTTACATCGATAATACCTTAACTCTCAATCATTTCCCTATAACATGCCAATAAAGTTGGAACAACCCCATCCAAAATATTGGAAGTACTTCTTTAAAATCCTCATTGCCTCCTCTCATTGCCAAGTTAGCAACATCATAGATATGAACGCTTAAAGGGTGTCATTTGGATCCATGTGCATATCCGCCACATATGGTGGCTTGGGCAAGAGCAACCTTTCGAGATCCTTCTTTTCTCAAACATCCAAGATAACTAGTTGATCATTGGGTGGTGCATCCTTAATATCAACCTCACCAGGGATTTCAACCATCTCGCCCTAAGTAGAAATCACAGACAAAAATCTATATTCATTCGGTGGTTTAGTTGGTTGACACGCATTGAACATGCCCTCTTTGCTCCCCACTCAGAATTTGAGCTCTCCTAGCTCACATCAACAAAGGCTCTTTTGGTGATCAAAAGTGGATGCCCTAAGATAATAGGCATTTCAAGATCAATATCGCAATCTGACACCATGAAATCAGCCAGAAAGATGAACTTATCCACTTTTACCAAGACATCAAACAATATCCCTACCGTTTGCTTGATTGAACGGTTAGTCATTATCAACCTCATTGGTGTGGGCTTAGTAGTACATAAGCCTTACTTTCTGAAAATCACAAGAGGCATTAAATTGATGCTTGCCCTGAGGTCACACAAGTCTTTTTTGAACAAGAACACCCAATGGTACAATGTCACGACCTGATTTCTCGATCACGATGGCACCTGCGACCCCTCGGTAGGCAAACCAATCCCCATAGCTCAGAATGGTTAGTAATGGGCAACCATCTAATGATCAAGCAGAAGAACACCGAATAAGCGGAAGAAAGGGAATAAGATAAAGAAATAAGTAATAGGAATACATAAGCGGAAGCTCAACAAAACTCAAAACCTGGTATCCTAGTATAAGAGCCAAAACTACATAAACAGAGTACAAAGGATCCAAAACAATATATATACATATGTCTCCGAATAATAAAAGAGAACATGATACAAAATATGAACTAAAATCTAAGCTCAAGTTGTTAAAAGCTCACCCTCAGTATCAAATAGTTCCCAAAAGATCAGCTCGCACGAGTCTCCAATGGATCAATAACGATGGCCCACACTAGGATATGCACCGAAAAGATGCAAAGTGTAGTATGAGCACCAATTTATAAGAAACGAGTACCCAGTAGGTATCATAGGCCGACTGGGCACATATAAGATATAAAATCAGTAAAAATAGCAGAGGAGAAACAAGTACTCACAGAAAACATCGAATAAGCATACGGAAGCTAGTAAAGAAGAATAATGATAACATGCTCAAAAACAAGATTGATAACCAAGCCATGGTAATAATACTACTCTCAAATCAGGAAAGAATCAATCGGGAACCTGATAACGCTCAAAAGTACTCTCCAACGTGGAGGTACCAGTGATCATTAGGCAAACAAAAATTTGTATTGCCAGACGGGAGTTGTGGTCGATCCATAAGGAATGGCTGACAAGCTAGATAGATTAATGTAAGAAAAGATCTCACAACAAGATTGTTTTGTTTGAACAACAAATAATGTAAAAAGGGGGGATTGGGAATCTGTCATAATTCGAATTCCAAACAAAGCAATAAGTAAAAATGTGAGGTGTAACAATAGAGAGAGGACGACTAAGGATGTGCTTCTGATGGGACTTGAGTATGGGTCAAGGTACTTGCTTACTTTCCTAGATTCTCACTAAACAAAATAGGTAGCATTAGTTTTAGGCATGAAAGTTAATCTTTCGATCACACGATAATTTATCTAACAGCCTTTATTCAAGCACGATTAGTCAAGCATAAAACAACCAATATATGCTTGGGGAGGTCACACTATTTCTAGCTTAGACCCTTAAATGGGTGTTTCTAGCAAATTGAGCTATTTCTAGTCTCAATCTAAGTGGAATCCCAAGTACCCACTAGCAATTTCACATCCAAAATTGTAAACCCTTTTTGCAAGCAAGAACACAATCAAGTGAAGTAAATCAATATTTGCAACCACCAATTTTATAATTAAAACATGATGAAATCACTAGACCCATGTCATATTAGCCATTATAAATACAAATAGGCAAGACTCATACACTATAATCAAGTACCCATCATCAATACATCCTTAGACAAGAGCTTAGCTACCCATGTTAAAGGAAGAAGAAATTATACCCATAGGGAAATTCAAATTCCTTTTTATAGAAATATAGCAAGAATCAATATCTAAACTCTTAATTACAAGCCCAAGGTTGAAGATTGAGAGAATGGATTGAAACCCTCTTTCTTGCCTTGGGAGAGAAACTTTCTTGTAGAGTGCAAAGCTAAACCAAAACTGTCAAAAAACTTTGGAAAATTGTGCCTGAAATGGATTTTGAGTAAGTTTCCAATTTGTCATACAAAGATGGACAAAAATGCCCTTCGAGAGTTGTACGGTGCGACGTGCAATTTGCACGTAACATTGTGCGCGTCGCACAGCTCCACAGAACTAAGACAGAGACTTTGGCCAGTCTTTAGTCTTCGTGCAAAGGGGGGTGCGATTTATTCTGAGTATCGCACGGGCACCGCACCCCCTTACAAATTCTCTTCTCCTTTGTGGCCTTTATGTAGAGGAAGGTGCGGACCGCACCAGCAGTTTTGCGTGTCGCATGAGGTCCGCACCTCAAGGCAGATTCTTCACTTTTTTAGATCAACTTCACGCTTCAACTCTGTTTAAGTTCTTTTGGGTTCATTTCCTTGTTATCCATCTTGAATCAAGAGTACCTGCATTCATGTCAACAAAGGGCATAAGAACTTCTAAATCTTATCAAAACATGGTAATAATTCATGATTAAAGGCTAAATGAGTTAGTAGATTACCGACTCATCAAACCCCCAAACTTGAACTATTGGTTGTCCTCAAGCAAGACACTCATAAGGTAAGGAATGAATCATGCTCTAAAACTCAATTAAGGCACAAAATACTAATCTATTCTAAAACTAAGAAAAATATAATAAGAAAAAAGACTCAAACAAAAAACTCAACTACCATGCTCATCTCAATTTGAACCACCACAAAAATCAAGGCAATTTCTCAATTCAAAACATTCTCGAAAAGATATCATTTCCCATTCAAAATCAAGGGAATTTATCATTCAAAATAAGATATTAAGCTTCTCAAGTCATTGGCATGGACCATCAAGGTTTGCCTCAAGATTTACGACACAACTTGTCTTATTCATTCCTCTCAATTGAAACAGAGACTTAATGTACCATGCATCTTTTATGTCACGCCCCGAGGCTACCCCCTGGATGCGACACGGTGCTTAGTGTCACAAGTGAATCTAAGCTAACCTATGGCATGGCATATCTATACAAAATCAGATTTAAAGCATGCATTGTGTGCAACCTAAAACAATCATTATCTGAAAATGAGAAAGAACCCAAAAGTCTGAACATATAAATAGTTTAGTACTGACTGAAAAACAATACTAACAACTTCTGAAACTAGTCTATGTCTTAAAGCCTTTTAACTGAATAGGAGTTGTTGGGACATGCCCCTAGCTAACTCTAACAAATCTGAGACTGAAAGTACATACTGAAGACATAAGCATGTCTATCATCCTCAAACTAATGAGGACTCACCACTGAACTGTTGAGTACGGACTGGAAGTCAAACTAAGCGCGGTCTGGATGTTAAGCACCTGAACCTACATCATAAAATGATGTAGCACAAAAGTGTGCATCAGTACTTTGAACATACTAAGCATACGAGATATAGGCTAAGCTGAACAACATAAAAACTGAGCATAGAAGAAGTAGATATACTGGAACATAACTGAGAGCTAAGCTAGATCCAATGACCAATTGTAAATCATAAAGATAAAACATACTGAAATGAATACTGAAGTAAATACTGGATAAATTGCCAATGCAATATGAGTATGACTGTGGGAGCTACTATTAACTGACATACCCCAAGCTAAGCTAATTGTGGGGCCAATTTGTAACCCTGGATGGAAGGGTGTTCATACCTTGCCAAAGGGTACTAACAAGTGTGACGTGGATCCACTACTGATGTCCACAAGGGATGAGGAGGTGAAGCCTAGTCTGACAGTTGACTCCTTTAATACCTACGGTGGTGCCAAAGTTCTGGGACTTTGGGACTGCTACTAAAGGTCTTAGCCTAAACTGACAGCTAAACCTTCATCCCCTCGTCTGCTTGGTACTAAGAGTACTCCTTACTAAATATAAGCAACAATGTACTAAAATGATGGATAGCTCAAAATACTAGAAATCAAATGAGAATGCAACATAAATATACTAAAGAATATGGCATTCGAATTCTTATGTATGGACATATAACTAATCTGCCTAGTAAGCTTAATTCATAAAGTAGTGTAAGTATACAAGCTAGGGTTTCTGAACATTGTACATAGAACTATACTAGTTCTCCAAGAAACATGTAGTCAACACCGTAGAGGTTGTAGGAATTTAATTTCAATAAATCCCTAAGATTTTGGAACCTTAAGTCTGAACAATTCATGGAGAAAACTGAAGACTGACTGGAATCTAGGGACCTAATGGGTGAAAGGAACCCACTAGTGAAATCCCACATACCTGGTGAAGAAATGTACGAAGAAATCCTTGGATTTTTGGGGCTGAACTTGATGAAAACCTCTTCTGGTTCTTGGGAGAAAACTGTCACCTCTTTCTCTTATTTTCTTTCTAAGGTTGAAGAATTTAGGAGAATAGATATTTTAGGTAGTTTGTGACTAATTAACCAGGCTTATAGTAGTCAAAACATCGTAGCTTAGGCGCTAAAAGAGGTAGGAAAAGTCCATAATACCCCTGGGAAATTTAAAAGAAATTCTGCAAAAAATCGCAACTCAGGGATCACGACTCAAAATGATGGATCGTACTCCTACATGACGGACCATCAACTGAGTCGTGATCCAACCTAGGAGTGTTAGGGGTTCTCTAGTCTCAGGAACTACGAATCCATAGGATAGACCGTACTCCTGGAAGATGGTTCGTCATGTGGACCGTGGTTCCTAAGACTTTGGCCTGGTCTGAGGATTCCACGAGTCAAAGGACAGACCGTGGTTCAGAAGTACGGTCAGTAACTTGACTCGTGATTCCTAGGACAAGGGTTACGAGTCTCTGAGGTTTTGGTTCCATGAGTCAATAGGATGATCCATTATCCTGGACTACGGCCCGTGGTCTGACTCGTGGTCCCTGAGCTCTGGACTAATGGTCCTATGATTATGAAAAACCATGAGTGACAGGATGGGCCGTGATTTCAAACTATGGTCCGTGGTCTGACTCGTGTTTCCTGAGACTTGAACTGGTATTCTTCTAGATTTGGGACTACGGTTTGAGACAACGGACCGTGGTTCTAATCTACGATCTGTGGTCTTGAACCGTGGTTTCTAGAAACATGAATTTTTCTGAAAATTTTATTTTCTACTGGTTTTCTGAGCTTAGGTTGGGCGTGGATGTTTTGGGGTATTACATTTTGCTACTTAGAAGATATATTGGGCCCAACTGGAATAGTTGGAGAAACTGTGGGAACTAGAAATACCTCTTATCAAGAAGCTGGAGTAGCAGGTTATGCTCCTGAACCCTGTGCCGATGCCTGGGCTGAAGTTTGAGCCTCGTCTATGACCTAAGAACCAATTAGAGTATCGGGCAAAGCTGCTGGTGGATACATCCCCTCAAGGAACCAAAGTTGGGAAACCAAAGTGTCATGTATCACTAGAGTAGCCACAAAACCTGTTGGATGCTGGGCTGGCCCCACACTCTCCAGCTCATATTGTACCTCCTCAACCATGATATTTGGCTCTGGTGACAGTAACCTAGTCTGGGCCTGAGCTGGCAATGCAGCCCATCCCCTACCTAAACCTCTGGGTCAACCTCTACCCTATCCCCTAGTTGGGGCTCTAACTATAGGTGTGGGGGACTCGTCCTCATCGGCTACTGATCTCGCTGAACCATCTGAGAAAGAGTTAAACAAAGATACATAGAGGTTTATAAGGTCAAGGACGCAGGATAAGGAATCAAGCAAGGTGGAATCTATCCTAAGAATGCCCTATAGCCCCTCGCAGATGGGATACAGACGTCATCATACCGATCCACGAGACTCTACTAGACACTTTGCTCTTGTACTGGCGAGATTGGTAAACCTAGAGCTCTGATACCACTCTTTCATGACCCAAAATTGGGCCACAGTGGTGCCTACATACCCCCCGGAAGGCAAGCCAAACCAACAACGCGAAAGATAAAATAAAGAAGTTTAAATAAAGAAAGTGGAAGAGAAATTTAGGGGCCCAATAGTATACATACATATAAACTGTAAGAAATATACCAAAATGGACCTATAGTATCCGAGAAGACAAAATATACACAAGAACCAACCCTGGACATGGTGTCACCGGTACAAGAGCGTCTAATGTATGGAGTAGCTATATAACAAGTACTATCTATCCAAAATACAAAATATATACATAAAAGTAGATGGAAAGCATTAAAAGTCTCCAAAACGCTAAGAGCTCACAAAAATATGAAAAACGGCTGGCCACGAATGATAAGAGGATCAAGGAGGGTGGCTCGTACTAGGTGTTGTATTAGAAAAAAGATGCATAGTGTAGTATGAGTACCAAAAGAACGGGTACTAAGTAGGCATCATAATCCAACCAAGTGCAAAAGATAATATATAATATAAATTATAGGAAAGTAAGCTAACTACAGAGATCCACCTAAATCTAGTTATCAACTAAAAAGTTGACCAACCGAACTAACAGAGAAGAAGGTAATGGAAATAATAGTCAAGGCAACAGACAATCCAAGTACACTCAAGAAAATGCAATGAAATGGGAATGATATGGTGCATGAATATATAAAAAGAAAAAGTAAAAAACTGGTATCTGGTACCCTGGGGCACCCAGAATTTAACCTCAGACTCATCAACATATGCATAGAAAGTAAAACCCGGATATCTGCTCATCGAGGCACACAGAATCGATCTTTGGACTCATCAACATAAAAATAAACAGAGAAAAGGTTTGGAAACAACCCTTGGACCGGCATAAAAGTGGTACTTTTCATTTCCTTTCGAAAACCAGTAGCAAATCCAAGATTGTTCCTTTAAAAACCAAAAATCATGATAATCACGGTAAAATCTCAAGTCTGACCCAAAAATCCCAAAATTCCCCTTTCTTTTTGTACCATTAGGTATGCAAATCAGTATGAGCATATAACTTTCCCAATTCAAAGAGAATACCACACAAGTAGGGCATATGTTCCTAGCGAGGTTAGAAACCTCATTGTAATTTTTGTCACTCGTGTGCCTTCCCTTTTTGAACATCCTCATATTGTTAAAATTTTAATTGGGCCAAAATCTGTGTCAAAAGTGGGATCGTGGGCCACACAACCCGAAGTTGGAAACAAAAATTACAATGAGGTTTCCAACCTCGCTAGGAACATATGCCCAAAAACTAAGTAGATTTTGAGTAAAGAAATGGCCTAAATCAGCTCGGAGAAGAAGAGGGAATCATTCGAAGCTTACAAAAAAATCTGTAACAAAAGGAAGAATTTCATACCACGAATATAGAGAGCAAGTCTACGAGATAAAACATACAATATTACAAACCAGCAGTCCAACCACAAGCTAAAACCTAAACAAAAAACCCCAAGTTAGGATAAGTACATTAATGGAGGTATTTAGCCATGGGAAAGAAGAAATTCAAGGAGAAGACTTACCAAACGAAGAGGGAAACAACGAAATCTTCTAATTGATGAAATTTCCATGGCTGGGAATTGATTCGGAATAAGTTTTAGGAGAGGGAATCTGATCTAGAGTTTGAGAGAGAAGAGTAAATGGTCTAAAAATTTGAGGAATTGCACTTAAATAAAGCAGGTTGCAGACCAGTGGGGCCGGAGGCGCTCTGGTGTGATCGCACCGGCCTAGTGCCGATTGCGTTGAAGACAAGTAGTGCCAACCACGCTATTAGCGCTGGCTTGGTGCCAATGGAGCTGAAGGAATGCTCTACTGAAGAAAAAAATTAGTAAAATTGAAAAACTTCCACGGGAGGTTCCGAGCACAATCGAAACCCAATACACATAAACGAAACATGCTACTAGAGTGAAAACAACGTTTCGAACTCAACGGAATTAATGAAACATCCATATGTCATCTCAGAGGAATGTTAACCCAAGTAAACACTTACTCAAATCAACCAAACACCCAAAATGAGCTCGGTTCACCCAAAACCCAAACCAACCACCTATCTATCCTAAACTTGACATTTCGGAGGCAACAGTGCTGACAAAATTTCCATCTAAGGTCATCTTCTCCCAATGTTGATCAAAGTCAACTCTACTAGAGCTCAATTGACATGAAAACACAAATAACAAGATAAAAGCAAATCAAAGATTCTCGGACCCCAACCAAGGGTCCCATTAGACCAAAATCCCCGCTTCGGAGCTAATGAATCTGTCAGAATTTAATTCCAAGCATATTTACCAAGAATGTTGACCAAAGTCAATGATATCCTAAGTTTTAGTTCTAAAATAGGAAAATGGTCATAACGACCTAACAAATTCCCCGGGCATTGAACCGTAAGTCCTGGCAAGTTATAAATGACCTGTAGCTGCTGAGAAAAAACTCAAAATGCTAAAAAAGCATGAAAAAATAGAAAATGACCTGGATGTTCATTACAATTTTGGAGTTGTGGTGAGCTTCTTGGCTGTTCCTTATCTCACACCTTCATCTATCCTATATTTAATTCTATCGTTAGTAATCAGACAGGGTATTTGCATTCAGACTTGTCACTTTAGTTTTCAGTCTTGTATTATATTGTAGAAGCTCTTGTACTTATGACAACATATCTTAGGTGGTATTCCTATTTTTCCACACTTTATTTCAAAAGACTTCATATTTAGTATATCTATTTACTTTTTCATTTAATTTTTCAATTGTATTTGTAAAAGTTATTAGTTTGGCTTACCTGTAAGTTGGAAACATAGGTACCATCACGACTTTTGATTATGGGTCGTGACAAGCGCATGTGCTCCCCCAGGCACACATGCATGCCATACCATATACCAGCAGCACCAGCTGCAACAACACACATCAAAAAACTCTGATCGCACCCTTGGGATTCATTCGAAACCCTGTGAACACAAACCAGACATGCTACCCTATAAAAAATGGTATTCCTGATTCAACGGAACCAATAAAAATCCCAACAAAGATTATTTCAAATAAAAGTAGGCGCCACGCCCAAAAACCAACTTTAACCAAAAAGAAACCCGATACCTCAAAATGAGTCTAGAAGCCTCGAGACTTGAACTAAAGGTCCCTTTAGCCTAAAGTCAACACTTTGGAGCTAAGAACACTGACTATATTTCCATCCGAGGTCATCTTCTCAGAATATTGACCAAACTCAACTCTACCAGCCTTAAGAGTTGCAAAATAGGGAAATAAGCTTAAAACACAGATGAACTACTCGGGAACTGAACTGTTAGTCTTGACAAGTCATAAATAACCTGTAGCCATTGTAGGAAAGCTCGAAATATGGGAAAAGCACGAAAATCAAGAAAATAACCTAGAGGGTCATTATAGAATATTTGGCCATTTTTTGGGACCTTAGAATATCATTTCCTTTTGACCTTAGTTTAAGTTTCCACAACCTTAGTATGACTAGATTAGTGAATCCTTAGTTACATGTAGAGGAGGATTTTGTGGTAGAGTAGTCTATTATTGTTTGTATTATGCTTATTGCTTCGTTTCTCATTTTGTTCCTTATATTATGTGATTGTGAGGCCGAGGCCATGGTATTTGGATTTGTCTAGTGTTGATACCCAATTTTGGCCTGATATTTCAAATCAATATTTTTAAACCTTTTATTATTTTTCAATATTAACACAATTTATTGATAATTATGCTCATTTTTGAAAATATTTGAATTTTTATAAATATTTTATCATTTTGGTTTATTTTAATTATCACAAATTTTTATCGCAATTGTTTGTACGTAAACAAATATTGTGTAAATTTTATTTAATCATCGATCGTCTTTAATCAAATTACATTTTTTACATGTTATTAAATACATTTAATATAATTTTTAGAATAGTCCGTTAACACATAAAGGCGGAGGAAATATTTTACACAAATAAATAAATAGCCATGATTTTAGGTAAACCATGGTTTTGATAGCCCATGGTTTTCAACAAATGGTTTTGCCACATAGATGGTTTTAGATTTTATGTTAACTACTATAAAATTTCTCATACACACTACAGATTTGTTGGTTGTGGAAATTTCCTAATTTGGAAAAAAAAATTCAAAAGAAGAATCTCTCCTACTTTCAAGAAACAGGTTCCCTTTACTCCCTTTTTTTGGCCACCACCACCCCTTGCCAGAATCCGCCAAGAACCAGATCTGCCACCACACTGCCTTCAGTCCTTTTGCTTCTCCTCTGTCCTTATCTTCGATTAAACCAACGACAACAACAACTCTAATGTGCGACCTCATCCCCACTGGTTTCCTTTTCTCCTATCCACTCCGCTGCCCTCCATTTTTGGTGAAGCTCCAAGCTCCCATATGAATCGGACACACTATTTTGAAAAGCAACCTGACGACCTCCCTTCTTTTTCCTCTTATCCCATTAGAAAAACCACACTGCTCCGTCAAAATAGCACCATACAATAATAACCACAAACCCCACTGTCTCAGCCCATTTCTTCTCATCACAAACACATAAACCAACAACAATTACTCAACGACGATGAACCCATTGAAGCTTCAAGCTCTGTCGAACTAGAAATCAATGAGCACTAAGTTTCAACTCTGACTAGTCACGACAAGCCTCTCGTTTTTCCTTTCTCTGGTGAAATACCAATGGTAACAAAGATCTTCCCCTTCTATTTTTCCTTAATTCATATGTTTGTGTGAAGATCTGGCCGAAATTGGTGATTTCTTCTGCGACCATTTTTTTTTGCATTTTAATATATCTATGTGTATCTTCTTTTTAGACATTTTTTTACTACTATTTCTATATTTGTTTTCTTTGATGCTATCATTATTTTGTTTTTTGTCCTTTTGAAGTTATTGTTTGGATTAGATTGATTTGATGATATGTTGAATTTTTTTGAAAATTTCTTTGATGATTTAGTGCTTTATTGGTCATATCTTTGGACCGTTTATGATACTCTTTCCTCATATTATTTTGGGGTATTTTTAATTGATTTAGCAAATAAATTTTTTATATATATCTTATATATATATAAGATAAGCGGATTGTTGTGGAACTAGATCCTCTGCTAGAGTCAAAGTTGTTGTGCAGCCAGGTTCACCTGCCCAATGCCAATGATACGAAGAGCTAGCTTTGCTACCCCTGGGGGCTCAGAGAAAAGTTTACTTGCATTTGTTAAGCATGTGGAAAAGCTTTCCTGCACGCGGAACCTTCCTTCTGTCTTGCAGCCTTGATGCTCAGTTCTGTTCTCCCGCACACCCGCTTTTGCAAGGCTAGCCGGGGGGGTGCTTTTTCGAGTTTTGTTATTTGGCCAATGAAAGAATCTCAATCGGATTTTTGAGGCCTCCCCATAATAAAATATGGATTTTATTTTGAGTTCAATTAATCTATATCGAATATCAATTTAATTGGCCAATGAAATTGAATATCAATTTAATCTTCCAATGAAAGATTCTCCGTCAGATTTTTGAGGCCTATTCATAATAAAAGACTGATTTTATTTTGAGTTCGATTATTTCATATCGAATATCAATTTAATTGGATGATGAAGAGATTTTCGTTGATTTCCAAGACCTCAAATGTACATAAGACAAAATTTACTTTTAATTATTATTTTTATTAATTCTTTTGATTGAAAATTGTTCATTAGTAACACTCTTATTAAGTGTATTTACAGGTACTCAAAATTGCTATCCGAAGAAGACACTCGAATCAAAATTTGATGATCTTATGATTTTTTTTATTGTATTTATTCACTTTTGCTAAGGGTAGGCAAATATTAGGCCGTCTCTTAAAAGTTTTGGATAATGATAGGCAAATATTAGGACATCTTTAAAGTTTTCCTCCTTGGATTCTTAGAGTTTTTGAGAGTCTTTTTCTCTAACTCTGAAGAATCTGGGCATTTATTTTATCTCCTTAATTAAAAAATGAGTTCAGTCGGGACTCACCATTGTGGAGTCTGAAGGATGCCTAACCCCTTCCCTTCAGAATAACTTGAACTCTTACTCAGAATCTAACTGGTTTCGTAGACTAAATTTGTTGCTTAATAAATTGGTTCCTAAATTTCCTAAAACTAGGTGACGACTCTCTAATGAATTCTATTTAAAACTAATTGATTAATTTTTTGTCACGACCCGATTTCTCGGTCATGATGGCACCTACAAGCCCCCCAGTAGGTGAACCAATCCCTGTAGCCCTAAACGATCAGTAATGGGCTACTATCTAACAATCTAAGCAGAAGAAAAGTTTAATAAGTGAAAGAAAGGGAACAAGATGAAGAAAATAGATAACAAGAATAATATGTACAATGCAGAAGCTAAACCAAACTCAACACCTGGTATCATAGACTATAAGAGCCGGATCTACATAAGGAGTACAAGGGTCCAAAATAACATATATAAAGCTGTCTCAGAGTAGAAATAGAGTACATAATCAAAAGATAACTAAAAGCTAAGATTCGGTCGCCAAGAGCTCACCCTCAGTCCAGAATATCACAAAAGCAGCTCCTCGCATGAGTCTCCACGAGCTAATGGCGATGGGCCAACTAGGATCTGCATCGGAAGATGCAGCGTGTAGTATGAGCACCAAATGCAAACCATAAGGTACCCAGTAGGTATCATAGGACGACTGGGCACATATAAGATAAAAGCGTAGTAACAGACAGAATAGAAGCAAGTAGTCATGAAAATCAACAAAAAAGTACACAGGAACTAGCCCAAAGGGAAGACAATAGAAACAACATGCAAGGCTAGCAAGTATAATATATACACAACCGGCATAGGTCATAGTAAGAGATGACGCACCTGGGATCCTCGTAAAAATAGCAAATATATATACAAGTTTTAAGAAGTGGATGGTATACCGGTAACCTCAAGTATAAGGAATGGGAGAGAAAAAATAGGAATCAATAACAAAACTAATCATATCACTCTCAAAACCAGAACTAACAACGTTGAAGTATAGTATCTCAAAATCAGAATCGTGACACGGGGTGGTATCATGATAAAGTAAAAAGAGTCTACCTACAGTACAATTGAGGAACACAAACAAGTGAAAACAAAACCCTCCGGCATCCCATACTACCAGAGCGTACAATCAACAACCAGCAAACAAGGCTGGTACCTCACACAGATGAATGATGTGATGCCATGCTAAGTCAAGAGTGATAGTAGTACCGTATGTTACCCACTTCTATTATGCTCTATAAGGCCCATAAGACTGGATCCATGGAGGGTAACACCCTTATACCCCTACTACACCGTATACCCCCCTCCGGTACCCACAGCTTGCAGCCTCTGGTCCAGAACAACAAGGTCCACGGAGGCCCCCGACCAACATACTAGATGCCCCACAATCTCAAATAAATCCCCAAGTAAAGCTACCTGGAAGGTATCCAGTCTAAAATAGTAAGTTCAATAGTTCTAGCACACGGCCCCGCCTAATCCAGCATCACCCCGAAAGGTTTGGTAAATAAGTCTAGTAGTCGACCCCGTCGAGTCTAGTATAAGTGGAGCTAGTGATAAAATATCCTTTAAAACTCCCTTACTCCATGAAGACCCATTATAACGTTATCAAACCCTTTTTAGATCATTTTTACCAAAAATGGGGCCAACAAGCCATGCAAGGTTTAGAAAATTAGTCCCAGTAGGCCCGAAGCCAAAACCATAGTAAAAATCAAGAATAAATCCCCTCTATCTATATGCATGGTGAATGTAATACACAATCACAACAACGGCCCCCAACCCACAAATAACCTATCGGCCCTGCACAAGTTCCAATCACTCTACAACACAGATAGCCACCATAATATCATGATATAGATGCCCCGGACTCATGGGCTCCCTCGAATAACCCACTATCTATGGTCAAGAGTCAAACAAGGCAACACAGGACTGTAAGGGTGATACTATCAACTACGAAGAATACTACACACAACGGAGGAAAGAAACGAAGTGAATCATGGAAAAGCAGTCAAAGTCTGTGGTACCAACCTAATAACCCAACCCAAGGATGCCAGCTAGTAAAATTTTATCCGGTATATCCTAAGTCTAGGGAGTTTAGACCGTAACCTACCAGTCGTCCGATGACAAGCTGCCTGAACAACAACATCCAAGCCTGAATCTCTCTGAGAGATCCTGAATGGTAAACAAACTATCACAAAACATAAATAATACGTTAAGATGAGTCTAACGATACCCATATCGCTACAAATGTAGTTGGGTCAAAATTCAGGTCAAAAGTGGGCCCGTGGGGCCCACAACCCAAAACTAAAAATGAAAAGGAGCACGATGATCACTACTCTCCAAGGTGTGGATGCTCAGATTTTAGAGGGAAATTGGCCAAGGAAATTTCTCAAACTAGCCTGCCCACACCAGGAACAATTTGGGAATCAAAGGAGATAATTTGAGGGATTAAAGTGGATAAAACTTACCAATTATGATTGAGGAATGATCAAGGCCAAGGAATTAGCAACCCAACACCCAGAATTGGTCAATTACCATGTTTGTATGAGTTTGGAGCTTTCAATAATGGAGAAAAATAGTTTTGAATGAAAGAGATGAAGTTGGAAAACTTATACTACTCAGGGGTCCTTCATTGCTATCGTGAAAGGACCTCTCGCGGTCTCAAAGACCACGTTGGCAAGACAATCGCGATCGTGAAGGCTAGCCATGTGTTAGTAAAAGACAAATGGGAAGGGAATTCATCGCGGTCATGATAGAAGACGTCGCGATCGCGAAGAACATGGTGCTAGGCGCTTCATCGTGGTTGCGACTAGGAGTCTCGCGATCTTAATTAAGGCCTGAGGCCTGCACCTGCAACAACCAAAAATCTGCAACTTTCCCAAAACTCGACGGGGCATTCCGGGCATAATCGGAAACTAACATTCAATAACCAATAATGCAAGCAGAGTGGAAATGATGTTCCGGACTCAATGGAATTGACAAAATTTCCATACGAGGTCATTTCGGAGAAATGTTTACCCAAGTCAACACTAAGGAATAACAATCCAAAGGCTCAAAATGAGTCCATCTCACCCGGAACCCAAAGCAACCACCTTACCAACCCAAAGTCATCATTCTAGAGCTGATAGAATCATCGGATTTCGAATCCGACACCCCGATCATTGAAAGACACCCAAAGTTACACTTTCAACTCTAAATGGACTGAAAACAGAGAAAGCAACACAAAACCCACACCGAAAGTTCTCAGGCCTCAACTAAAGGTCTAACTAGACCAAACTCAATGTTCCAGAGCTAACGGAACTGTCAGAATTCAATTCCAAGAATATTAGCTAAGAATGTTGACTAAAGTCAATGATATTTTAAGTTAAATCTCTAAATCAGGCAAACGGCCAAAACAACCAAACGAACGATCAGCGCACCAAACTACCGATCCCAGCAAGCCATAAATTACTTGGGGCCACTACAAGTAACGTCTAATAGTACAATGAATGTGTAAACGCGAAGATGACCGGAAGGGTTATCACAACATCCACTACTAAAAGACTTTCGTCCTCAAAAGTCAAGAAGAAGAGAGTACCTGAAGGCTCGAACAACTGCGGATACTGAGCACACAACTCATTCTCGGTCTCCCAAGTAGCCTCCTAGACTGGATGATACCTCCACTAAACTTTCAAAACCAGAATCTCCCTAGATCTTAATCTCCTGATATCTCTAGCAAGAATAGCTATCGGCTCCTCAACAAATGACAAACTCTCGTCTAACTGAACCTAATCCTAATGCAACACATAAGACTCATCTAGCATATACCGGTGTAACATTGAGATATAAAAAACTGGTTGAACAACTGAAAACATCTGAGGAAAAGCTAACATGTAGACAACACTACCAACCCTCTGTAGAATCTCAAATGGCTCAATAAACCTAGGGCCAAGCTTACCCCGCCGCCCAAATCTCATCACGCCCTTCACGGGCGATACTCGAAGGAAAACCAAGTCACCAACACTGAACTCCAAGGCACAAAGTCTACGATTAGCGTAGCTCTTCTGCCTACTCTAGGCTGCTCTAAGTCTATCCTGAATCAAATGGACTCAGTCTAAGAAATCTCTAAGCAAGTCTGTACTCTACGACCTGGACTATAAACCATCAAACCAACCAGTTAGCGATCTGCAATGCCTACCATACAAGGCCTCGAAAGATGCCATGCCAATGCTCCAATGAAAGCTATTACTATAAGCAAACTCGGCCTATGGCACAACCTGATCCCATAAACCTCCAAAGTCAAGAACACAAGCCCAAAGCATGTACTCCAGGACCTGGATAGTCCTCTTGGACTGACCATCTGTCTGAGGGTGGAAAGCAGTACTAAGGTGAACCTCTATACCCATATCCCTCTGTATAGCCCTCTAGAATTGAGATGTGAACTTAGAGCCATGGTCTGAAATGTTAGAAGCTGGGACCCCATGTAACCAAACAATCTCACAAAGGTAGATCTGGGCTAACCTCTTTGTACTATAGGAAGTCTAAATCGATAATAAGTGGGCCGACTTAGTCAGTCGATCCACAATCACCCAAATGGAATCAAACCCATGAGAAGTACGAGGCAAACCAACAACGAAGTCCATAGAAATACCTTCCCACTTCCACTCAGGAATGGGAAGTCGCTGCATCAAGCCACTCAGTCTTATGTGCTCGAACTTAACTTGCTGACAGTTCAAGCACCGAGATACAAACTCTGCTATGTCCTACTTCATACCACACCACAAGTAAAGCTGCCTCAAATCTCTATACATCTTCGTCGGGCCAGGATGAATGGAGTATATAGAACAATGAGCCTCATAAAGTATCAATGGAATCAAATCACCAACCCTCAGAACATACAATCGACCATCAAACCTAAGAATACCATCAGAACCCAAAGTAGCCCGGCTGGCCTCACCCCGAACTACCTGATCACGATGGTCACACAAACTCTGATCCTCAAACTATTGGCTCTGAATCTGATCAACTAGAGTAGAACAGACCTCATCATTGGCAAGAACTCTGACAGGATCCGACAAGTCAAGCCTAACCAATCGATTAGCCAAGGACTGGATTTCCAAGGCCAACGGTCGCTCCGAAACTGAAAGTGAAGCTAGGCTACCCATACTTACCGCCTTCCAACTCAATGCATTCGCTACCACGTTTGCCTTGTCCGGATGATATAGAATAGTGAAATCATAGTCCTTAAGTAGCTCAATCCATCTCCTCTGCCTTGAGTTCAGCTCCCACTGACTTGTAATGTACTGAATATTATGGTGATCAGTGAATATCTCATAGTGAACTCCATATAAGTAGTGCCTCCAGATCTTGAGCGCGAAGACTACTGCCGCTAACTCTAAGTCATGAGTAGGGTAGTTGCGCTCGTGAACCTTCATTGTCTCGATGCATATGCTATCACTCAACCCTGTTGCATCAACACACAACCAATACCAACCCCTGAAGCATCACAATACACAGAGATACTCTGACCCTCAATTGGCAAAGTCAGAACTGAAGCTGAAGTCAATAAGGCCTTAAGCCTCTGAAAGTTATCCTCGCACTGATCCGACTATTGGAATGGAATATCATTACTAGTCAGAGTAGTCAAGGGTGCTTCTATGGAAGAAAATCCCTCAACGAACCATCTATAGTACCCATCTAAGCCAACAAAGTTGCAAACCTCGGTACGAGTAGTAGGTCTAGGCCAATCACAAACCACAGAAATATTACCCGGATCAACCCTAATCCCATCCTTAGACACCACGTATCCTAGGAATGCAACTGACTCAAGCAAAAACTCACACTTTGAGAACTTGGCATAAAGACGATGATCTCTAAAAGTATGAAGTACAGTCCTCAAGTGCTGCGCATGCTCATCCCTACTCCTCGAGTTATCAGAATGTCATCAATGAAGACTATCATGAACATATCCAAGTACAGGCTAAGCACCCTATGCATCAAATCCATAAAGGCTGTGGGGAAATTAGTCAACCCAAAAGACATCACCGTAATACTCAACTGATGGTAGGCGGACCTCAAATCAATCTTCAAAAACATGGCTGAACCCTGGAGCTGATCAAATAAGTCATCAATCCTTGACATCAAATACCTATTCTTCACTGTTACCTTATTCAGCTGCCAGTAATCAATACACATCTGCATCGACCCATCCTTCTTCTTCACGAAGAGAACATGAGTACCCTAAAGAGATACACTCGGTTTAATGAACCCCTTAGCTAACAAATCCTAGAGCTACTCCTTAAGCTCTCTCATCTCAGCAGGAGCCATATGGTAAGGAGGAATAAAAATAGGCCTGGTGCCTGGCTCTAACTCAATGGTAAAATCAATATCTCTCTCAGGTAGAAGTCCTGGAAGGTCAGTAGGGAACACATCTATGAAGTCTTTAACCACAGGAACAGACTCAGGAGACAAAGGGTTAGCACTAGTACCTCGGACATATGCTATGTAAGCTAAACACCCGTGAGAGATCAACTTCCTAGCTTGTAGACAAGAGATGATCCCAGATGGTGCATGGATAATAGAACCCTTCCACACAATTGGGGATACACTGGGCACGGCTATGGTAATGGTCTTGGCATAACAATCCAAAACCGCACGGTAAGGGGATAACTAGTCCATGCCTAGTATCACGTCAAAATCTAACATATCAAGGATCATCAAATCAACCCAAGTCTCCAAATCACCAACAGATATCACACATGATCTCACAATCCGATCCACTACTAAAGAATCTCCTACTGGGGTCGAAACAGAAACAGGAACAGATAATGGCTCACTAGCCAACCCCAAACAAGGCAGAAAGTAGGCAGATACATATGAACAAGTGGATCTAGGATCAAATAAAGTCATAGCAGACTGATGGCATACAAAAATTGTACCTACAATCACGGCATTGGAGGCCTCTGCCTCTGGACTCCCAGGGACTGCATAGAACTGACAATGACCTCCACCTGCCCGACTGCCATCCCTACCACCTGTTATGCCATGTGGAGCACCACCTCTACCCTAACCACCACCTCCTCGAGCCGGTGGCTGAGCTAAGTAAATAGGCTGAGCTGGAGGAGCGGCTGGCTGAACTGTACCCCGCTGAGGGCAATCTCTAGCAAAATGGCCACTAACTCCACACTCATAATAGGTTGTACCCCACTAGGAGCAATCTCTGGCAAAATGACTGCTGACTCCATACTCATAGAACAGCCCTGATGGTCTACCATGTTGAGACAAACCTGCTGAACCTGTGTGGCCACCTTAGCCTGATGCCCCAAAAGTAGTACCTCTCACAGACTGACCACTGTAACCACGCTGACTGCTCTGACCCTCTTCAAACTGAGAACCAGAAGCCTGAAGTGATGCCTGAACCGATCGACTGGTCTGAGCCTGATGCTGTTGTGGCTGATAACCCCAGCCCCACTGGCCTGAACCTCTACCATTGTGTATGGAACCACTATAGCCACCCTGATGTCGAGGCCTATTATATATGGCCCTGGTGTTATGTCGATGCAAATCCTCTACAGTACAAGCATAGTCCGCAATAGCCTGGAAAGACCGACCACTAGCAACCAATATCTTTGCAGGCTCTCTAAACTCTCTCTGTAGACCCCAAACAAATCTATGGACCCTGTCAGCCTCAATAGGCATAATCATGGCCCCAAAGAGAGCAAGTTGATGGAAACGAGTCTCGTACTCCGATATAGTCATAGAATCCTGAGCAAGTCTAGTAAACTCCTCTCTCTGATATTCCTTATCGCTCTGTGGCAAGTACATGGCCATAAAGGCCTCATAGAACTCGGACCAAGTCAACTAAGGTGATGTAGAAGGTCTGCAAGAAACTTGTGCCCTCCACCATAGCTTCGCTGGACCCTTCAGCTGATAGGTGGTATAACCGACTTCATGAGTCTCCAACAAACCCAGATGGTTGAACATCTCCTTACATGTAGTAATAAAATCATGTGGGTCCTGACCCAACGTACCAGCAAATCTGGGTGGTGCCAATCTCAAGAACCTACCCAATGCCTTTTGTTCCGCATCTGTCATAGCTGGGCGAAGAGCAAGAGGTTGTGCAATAGAAGGGACCAGAATAACCTCGGCACGGGGAGACACAGTAGCAGGCTACTCTCCAGAACTCCGAACACTCAGGGCTACCCCCTGAGCAGGTGTTTGTGCTATCTCAGAAGGTCTCTCTCCAATCATACCCAAAAGCTGACCAAGTAAACCCCTAATATCCGAAGACTGAGTCGGGGCCAAAACTGGCAAAAAAACTGGTGCTAGAACTGGTACTGGAGCTGGTGGTACCTAGGATGTCCGTGGGTCTATGTGTTGCTACTTAGGAACAAACTTGGGCTCATAGTCATACTCGAGCTCTACCTTAACTCTAGTAGCTCTAGCAGGTGCCGCTACTTTGGGGCATCCACGACCCCTACCTCTACCCTTGCGACCACCCTGACCCTTAGCTAGAGTCATAGGTGCAGGGGCAGGAGGCTCTCCTCCGCCAGAAGCTGAAGATCAAGTATGAACCATCTGCGGAAGAGTGAACCAGAATAAGTGAGATTTGCAGAAACTTTCAAGGGTACTACACATGAGATAGAAACAAGTAAAGTCCAATATTTCCTAAGATGTCATTATAGCCTCCCGAAGATTGAGTACGAATGTTTCTGCCCTAATCTGGAGGACTCTACTAGACATTGGCTCCTATATCGATGACATCGGTGAACCTAGAGCTCTGATACCAAGCTATCACAACTCGATTTCTCGGTCATGATGGCACCTACAACCCCCAATAGGTGAACCAATCCCCGTAGCCCAGAACGGTCAGTCATGGGCTACTATCTAACAATATAAGAGGAAGAACAGTTTAATAAGCGGAAGCAAAGGAACAAAATGAAGAAAATAGATAACAGGAATAATATGTACAATGCGGAAGCTAAACAAAACCCAAAACCTTGTATCATAGCGTATAAGAGCCAGATCTACATATGGAGTACAAGGGTCTAAAATGACATATACAAAGTTGTCTCTGAGTAGAAATAGAGTACATAATCAAAAGATAACTAAAAGCTATGCTTCGGTCACCAAGAACTCACCCTCACTCTAGAATATCACAAAAGTAGCTCCTCGCACGAGTCTCCATGAGCTAACGATGATGGCCCACACTAGGATCTGTACCAGAAGATGCAGAGTGTAGTATGAGCACCAAATGTGAAGCCTAAGGTACCCAGTAGGTATTATAGGCCAACTGGGCACATATAAGATAAAAGCATAGTAACAGATAGATTAGAAGCAAGTAGTCACGAAAATCAATAAAAAAGTACACAGGAACTAGCCCAGAGGGAAGACAACAGAAGAAACATGCAAGGCTAGCAAGTAGAATATATACACAACAGGCACATGTAATAGTAAGAGACAACGCACCTGGGATCCTCGCAAAAATAGTATATATATATATACAAGTCGTAAGAAGTGGACGGTATACCGGTAACCTCAAGTATAAGGAATGAGAGAGAAGAGTAAAGATAGACATGCTCGAAAAATAGGAATCAATTACCAAACTAATCATATCACTCTCAAAACCAGAACTAACAACGTTGCAGTATAATATCTCAAAATCATAACCATGATAGAGGGTGGTATAATGATAAAGTAACAAGAGTCTACCTACAGTCCCCTGGCCACCCATACAACCGAGGAACGAAAATAAGTGAAAACAAAACCCTCTGGTATCCCATACTACCAGAGCGTACAATCAACAACCAGCAAACAAGGGTGGTCCCTCACACAGATGAATAATGTGATGCCATGCTAAGTCAAGAGTGATAGTAGTACCGTATGTTACCTGCCCAAATGACCCAAACCAAAACCAAGACCCTGCAAGGAGTGTGGTAAGCCTACCACGAGGTCTATAACCACCAACTAAGCTCCAATCACTCGAACACTACATGAGTTCTAAAATCACCTTACTAGTCTCAACTTAGGAAGAAGTCAACCATGCTGCGAAAATCAAGTCAAAACACCTCATAGGCAAGGAAAGGGTGCGTGAAGTCCAAAACCACCATCTAGAAATAGAAATTTGCATAACCCATCAATTCACTTCTTTGGCTCGAATCAACCGTTCTACTGCATCAGCATACCATACCACCAACTTTGAAGCCTGCAACATACTGAATTGCTAGTCCACATTGGCCGAGTCCAACCAACACTAGAAACCCACAGAACAGACAACCCTTAAAGAACCAACAAAACAAGCTTTCAAACACTCGAGATACAAAGGCGACCACCATCCTCAAAGTATCATTAGAACCCATAATAGCCTCGCTAGTCTCAACCCGCACAATTTGATCACACATAATACACTACGGTCGAATCTCAAACTTATGCCGCTGAATATATCCAACCATAATAGAAGGAACCTCATAGTATCTAGAACACTACTAAAAGATGGAATGTCAATCCTAACTCAAAGGTTAGCCAAGGACTAGGTGTCCAAGGCCAACTGTCACTCCATAATCTGAAATAAGAGAGCCAAGTTATCTAAACTCATTGCCTTCCAATTCAAGAAGTTGCAACCGAAGAGAATTATCCACAAACCACTCGAAGTAGTCCGCTATCCCACAACTCCGAAACCCAATTCCAGTTTACCAACCAATGTCTTTGTCGAACCCATGAGTAGACCCGTACAGTGTCGAGGAACACTTAGGAATCGGAACCTACTAGGCTCTGAATATAATGTTTGCCCAATCCGTAGATACTACTGAAACTTGGGTCCTCTAAAGAATGGAGCAAAGTAATCACAACTGATGCAACAATCCCCCAAAGGTAGTACTGGAAAAGCCTACCACCTCGACTTCTACTGGAAGGAATCCTACCCCCGAATTTACCCAAGTACAATGCCACTGCACTCTGTAGGCGGTCCAGTCAACTCATTAGCCCGCAAACCAAAGCATACCCTCAGTCATCACCTTGGTCAACTACTAGCAACCTATACATTCCGATTAGGAGTCATCTCCCTCCTTTCTCAAACCCATCAACAACCTTTCCAAGGAAACACCGAACCTAACAAGAGCTCTGTCTCAAATGCAACCTGGAGCTATTCCCTTATCTCCCACAACTCGTACCGGCAACACTGGATACGACAAAATGAGGTTAGGCCAAATTCCTAACTCAACCAAAAAGAAAAAAAATGCTATAATAAGAAATCCAACCGCAAAGCCACAATTCCACAGTCAAACCTCAGTCATGATGCTACAACCAAAAGGTAGAAAAATAGATAAAGCCAGAACCCAACCTCAATGCCATACTAAAACTTGATTATATCATCCAGTATTGGAGAGGGCAGAAAAAGACTCATCTAGATTTAGAACAGAAAGAACTATGAAAACAAACCATACCTGCTAACTTACAAAACCCAACACTAAGGAAGGTCGATTTAGTTCACTTGAGAAAGCAAAACCAACCAATTCTCATCAGTATAACCAACACCACCCGACTTAAGATAGGAGTTCAAACTCTGGCACTACCACCAGTACCACACCATACTAACTAAACAACTCCTAGCATACGTAGGCAAAGACCACTTAAGGCCGCTAGACAAAAGAAAACACTTAGCCCAATCCTAGAACCACGACTAAAACCAGAAATAAAGATAACAAGACCTGCCCACGAGTCAAACCCCAGGTAGCCACCTCACAAGGTCAACACACCCCATCCACTACTAAAGAATTCAACTATCGAGAACTCTGATACATACACCCCAAAATCGTACTACCATATGAAGGAATAAGTAAATCTACAACTGATCGGAAGGCCGCTACCCAACACTACAAGAAGATAGCCTATGCTAAAGCACCTATTATTTTGACAGGCATCCGTACACCCAAGGAACTCACACAAAAGCACACAATCCCTCCGGTATCCTATAATATCAAAGTGCACACTGAACAACCAGCAAACAAGAATTCGAGCACAACATGGATGATATGATGGAACTAGGAGTGACCGTAGTGTTGTATGCACCTCCCCGGGCACTCGCAGCTCCTGGCCTCTAGTCTGTATATCCAAGATTCATGCAGGTCTAAGTGACCACATACAAAAATCAAAGGGATCTCAAAGCATAATTGTCCGGAGTCTATCCGGGTCTAAAATAATAAACCATAAATCTCAGATCCCTATATAGGGTGCCTGAAGTGTATTCGGGACTAAATCCGTAATAAAAACATGTCTAGTGCTACGGCATAGCCAGGCCTAGTATCGGTATGAAAGTCGATGATAAAATCATCATAATACTCTTTTTTACTCCAAGAAGATCATAAAGTCAGTTCCAAATCCCTTTTATAATCATTTTACCAAAAACGAGCCCTTTGTGCCATGCAAGTTTTATAAACCATTTATAGTAGGCTCGTAGTTAGTAAAATATGCAGGAAACCCTTTACACGAATGATATAATCGAAAAAAGACAATAGCCTAACGACTCACAATCAACCTATTGGCCCTGCACATGCACAATCAGCTCTACAACATACATAACAAACCTAAAATGACAATGCGATGCTCGGGACTCATGGACATTCCCAAATATCCCACCAGTAATACTACAACCAAAGCAAGAAATAAAACAACAGAAGAAGTGGGGAAGGTCTGGGGTGCCAACCTAGAATACCCAACCCAAGGATGCCAATTAATACAATTATAACCGATAAACGCAAAGTCTAAGGTTGGGGAAACCATACTCTTAAACCTAGATAAAGCACATCTCGAAGAATCGGGTGCTGCCCATACCCGTGGTACATATACACCCTCTAGAAGGCGCAGAGTCCAAGCCATGGTGCCCTGAAGAACTGGAGTATCCATATATCACACAGGAAGTTGAACTAGCCCCAAACCCCCTCTTAGCCAAAGCGGTAAGCCAACACTCTAAAATCCTGGGGCTGAAGGAAGCACTGAAGTAACAGGCTAGAAGCCTCATCATCGCTTGTTGTCATACTCATCCTGGGTTTATGAGGAGGAAGGAAACAACTGAAGTTTTAGAAGTCGATAGAGTCAAGGACGCATGATCAGGAATCAAACAAGATGGAATCATTCCTAGGAATGACCTATAGCCTCTCGCAGATAGGATACAGACATCATCGTACTGATCCACGAGACTCTACTAGACATTTGATTTTGTACTGGTTAGACCGGTGAACCTAGAGCTCTGATACCACTCTGTCATGACCCAAAATTGGGCCATGATGGTGGCTACATAACCCCCTAGTAGGCAAGCCAAACCCAATGATGCGGAAGACAATAAAGCAGTTAAATTAAGGAAAAGTGAAAGACATAAATGAAAGGATAGGGCCAATAGCAGATATATATACCATCGTACAAAATATACATAAAAACTCCCAAAAGTGACCAACGAGACAAAACAGACTCGAGAACCAACTCGGACCTGGTGTCACTAGTACAAGAGCGACAAAAGTAATGAGTAGCTATACACAAACTCTGTCTATCCAAAATACAAATATAGACATAATATACAAGATGGAAGGCATGTTAAGTCTCCAAAAGTGTCGGGAGCTCACCGCAATCTAAACTGCAACAGGGCTCAAACGACAGAAAGGATAGTGAGGATGGCTCGTACTAGGTGCTGTATCAGAAAAAAGATGCAGAGTGTAGTATGAGTACCAAGACAACGGGTACTCAGTAAGCATCATAGGGCGACCAAGCACAAAAAGATAATATATAAAATAAATTACAGGAAAGTACACAAAATACAGGGATCCACCTAAATCTAGTTATAAAACAGAAAATAGAATTATCCTAACCAACAAGAGGGCAATAATAATAACATCAATACAAGAAACCGGTAATCCAAGTACACTCAAGTCAATGAAATGCTATGAGATATGATGTGATGATAAATGCATAATAGTATAAACTTGGAATACCGCATCAAGCGCCCGGAATACCGCATAGGACTATGCATATATATGTATGTGTGCATCTATGAACTAAAAACCCAGAATAATGCATTGGGGGTCCGGAATACCGCATCGGACTATAAGTGTATATATGTATGAAACTAATACCCAAAATAACACATCGGGTGTCTGGAATACCGCAACAGACTATGAGTGTATATATTCGAAAATAGCAAAGAAAAGGTCTGGGAATATCCCTTGAACCGACATAAAAGTAGAACTTTTCCTTTCCTTTCCAAAATCAATGGTAAACCCAGTATAACTCTTCAAATATCGAAGAACCACAGTATCCATAGTAAATCTCCAGTCTTTGAACCAAAAGCCTCGAAAACCAATCTTTTACATATCAATAGTATGCAATGCAGTATGAGCATAAAATATACAAAATCAGAGAAAGTAGCACACCAGAAGGCACAACAGGAAAAAATACCCTCCAAACCAAAACAACTGACCTGGAAACGCCATCCAAATTCAGACTATGGCCTCGGGCCCATAGTTACACGTAAATAATAATTAAAACAGAAATAACAAAAATAATAACAGAGACCACTACGAGCATCTACTCTACCTCTAAAATATCCTAAAAGCATACTAAGGATTCTATGCTAGGCATAACCATACTACGGTCTCCTAGACTAAGGATAGCATGAATAAATTCTAATCTATGATCCGAAATGGCCATAATAATATAAATCACAAGATTTAAGTCTAATACTACCTAAAGACCAGCCTAACATTCCAGTAACATATGTTATATAAAATCTGACTAAACTCAATCTAGAAAGTAAATCGTAACCTACCTCGGGGCCGAACTACAAGCACAAACCATCACTCGTGTTCCATCCCCTTCTGAATAGCCTTAGAAATCTGCCACACTATCAAGAACATAATCTAGGTGTCAAGACAAGAAGAACGACACCCATATTTCTATACGGAAAATCGGGCCAATAATCGGGTCGAAAAATGTCCCTCGGGGACCGTTCAGTGAAACAGAAAATAAAATTCACAATTATGTCCACGGTGGATTTAGGAACCCATGCTCAGAATTTGGGAGTGAACAAAGTTCATTTTGGCGCTCAAAACAGCCCCGGGCTCCGCTACAGTCCCCAAAAAAGACTCTATTTCTCCTGCTATCAAGAATCAGGAAATAACTTATGTACTACTAATTCATGAAACAAAAGTGGAGAATTGTGATTTTCAAGGGCGGAAACGTACCAATTTGGAAGCAAGAACCAACCATGGACTGGAACTACAGCTACCACGGACAAACAAGCTCACCAACGCATCTTTAACACAAGAAAAACCAAGCTTGTAAGAGCTTCAACAATGAATGTTTTTAAGCTTGAAGAGAAGGACAAGGTTTAAACAAGAAGAGGCTTACCAATGATAAAGGAGCGAGATTAACGATAAATTTAGAGAATTCCCACGATCCCACACTGTTCTTGAGTAATTAGAGTTGAGAAAAATGAAGTTGGAGTTGAAAGAAGTGAAAGAAATGAGCTAAAAATCATGAAAAACAAGATTTTAAAAGGGTTGGCCGCAGGCTGGCGTCGTTGGCGCTGAAGGCCAAGCTGCGCGCGATCGATCGCGCTGGCTGGCGCTGATCGCGCTGAAGGCCTGGCCTGCAACAAAAACAAGCAGTTTTCCTAACCTCTCCGGGGCATTCCGGGCACGATTGGAACCCGATTCTTGCAAACTAATAGAGCTATTTGAGTGGAAATAACATTCCACTCAATGGAATCAATGAATTTACCAACGGAGGTCACTTTAAGGAAAAGTGAGTTCCACGCCCAAAATTAACTCGGAACACAATACCCCAAAACAAGTCTGAAAGCCTTGGGACCCGAACCAAAGGTTCCCCTATCCCAAAGTCAACATTTCGGAGCTAATAGTGCTGAAGGAATTTCCATACGAGGCCGTCTTTTTCGAATGATGACCAAAGTAACCCTTCCAGCCAAACTGGCTTGAAAACACGAAAAGAAACACAAAACCAAACCAAAAGCACTCATACCCAGACCAATGGTCCTACTAGACCAAAATCCCTGTTTTGGAGCCAACAGAAATGTCAAAATTCAATTCTGAGCATGTTTACCAAGAGACTTGACCAAAGTCAAAGATTTTCTAAGTTCAAGTTCTAAAATAGCGAAATAGTCATAACGACCTAACGAACAGCTCGGGAACCAAACCGTCAGTCTCGGGAAGTCATAAATGACCTGTAGCCACTAAGGGAAAGCTTGAAACATGGAAAAAGAACAAAAAATAGGAAAATAATCAGGAGGGTCATTACATTAACTGCTCGGTAAGTGCTAAAAATACATACACATAATAATAAATAAATAAAATAGTTATATTTAGGCCTTATTTTCACCGTTCTTCCTGCGATTATAGACCTTAGTAATAACATGCCTTACAGTATTTAAGTAAGAATCTCAGTGCAGTTTACAAATCAAAATACAAATGTGTAGGCAGTTAGTAGATATGGTCTAAGTAAATAAAGGCTACCAATACCTTGTATGCACACAACAAAACAACCATATAACTAAACAACTACTGCCACATTCAAATATTAAAATTAACATCATAATGACATTATAACAGATAGCTAACCACACTTAAAAACTTCAAACTTCATAGAGATTATTTTGAGCTAATTCATAGCTGTAAATATTAAATGTACCATCAGATATATATATATATATATGTACACACACACCAAACAATCCAAGAACTAATTTACTCAATTCACAGTCATCGAAATAGAACATCCACTCCATTTGAAACCTCAACATTTATGGGTTTCATTCAATCCAAATCACAAACTATAAAAAATTTACAAACACATCATCTAACGTCAATAAAACCAAACGACCAGACACTGTTTTACTTCATATTCGTATTCATAGGTAACCAAATAAGAACAACTAAACATAACCGATCATGAATCACAAAACTAATATAATGTAATAATTTGACGGGATAGAATTTACCTTTTGTAGGGAAGCGATTGAAGTCATCGAATGTTGAGTTCCAAACTAGCTTACTCTGACTTTGGCTTTGACTTGGAGGATTCCGAGAAGATCAAGGAAATTAATTACCTTTTAATGTTTAAGGTAGAGAAGACTGTAGAAATTTTGTCAATCCTTGCATGTAAAGAAAAACTCTTTTAAGATTTGTGCAAATAAAATCCCTTTTATGATTTGGGAAAAGACAAATCCTCTTAAGGTCAATCGGCCGGAGAAGGACCTCTGACAAGAGAAGGACGATGACATAATAGCAACATCTGATGAAAACCAGTAGAGGCTAGTTTCTTGGTCAATTGTCTAGAAATAGCAACCTTCGACAAGAGAAGGACAATGATGAATAGCAACCTCCGATGAATCTAGTGGCGACTAGAAATGGAGAAGAGTGAAGAGAGCAGAAGAAAGGAGAAAAATGAAAATATTTGTATTTTAGAATTTTGGGGAAGACTTTTACATATATGGAGAGAATTAATAATATGGGCTTAAATTTTTTGAAAGACCATTAGAACACATTTATTAAGTGTTGCCTTTAGAATTATAGAAATATTACACTTAAAAGCGTCGCCACATATATAAATAAGTGTAGCCAATTATTTTAAGAGGTAGTTACACTTATAAAGTGTAGTCTATAATTTTAAAGACCACATTTTAGAAGCATTTCTAAAGATTTCTTTTGCCATAAACTAAATACTAAGGCTATACTTAGAAAGTGTACCCGAAAATAGTTTAAGCAACACTTTTCAAGTGTTATCCAGATTTAGTGTGGCCTTAGACCTAAAATATTGTAGTGGTGTCATTCTTATCATCTAGACACCTAGTTTATGTTCTTGATAACGAGGAAGCATTGTGAGGCTATTCAGAAGGCAAGGCACACGAGTGATGGTTCATGCTTGTAGTTCAGCCTTGAGGTAGGTTACGGTTTACTATTTTAAAGACATGGCTTCGCTAGATTTTATATAATATGAGTTGCATGAACGTTAGGCTAGGTTTAGGTTATAAATTAGGCTTAAATCCTCTTTTCTTCTCTTTTTGGCCATTTTCGGGACTATAGAATAGTATCATCATGTTTATCGTTAGTTTAGGATCTCATAGTATGTTGTGGCTGTACTAGAATCCTTAGCTTAACTTTAGGAGGTCTTAATGGTAGAGTAGGTGCCTTGTTTTATTTTTGTGTTATAGTTCCTTTCTTTTTCGTCATTATTAACCATAGAATTTAGTGTAAGTATGGGCCCGAGGCCATAGCTTTGGACTGGACAATGTTTAGGTGAGTACCTTGTTTGGGGGTGTTTTGCCCCACTTTTGGTGTTAGATCTCTGTATCTTGTTTGGGGTTTGTACTACTTACTCTCATTTCTACATTCATGGATTGGCATATAATTGGTTTTTCCTAAGAAAGAATGGTTGGTTTTCGGGTTTAAAAGGATGATTTTTCATTATTGTTTCGTATTTCAAGGGTTTTTAAGGAAGAGTTGCACAACCTTACCGCCGATTTTGGATTTAAGAACTAAACACCCTCTTTTTACTATTTTTTAATTTCCATGGAGGGCATTTTTATGTATTGCATATTCGATGCTGGGATTTTGGACTCACATTTACTGTTGCATATCCGATGTTGGGATTCTGGACTCATATTTACTCATTGTTCGTCTGATGCTGGGATTCGAAACTCATGTTGCATTAGCCACATTTTTTCATCATATCATCTCACGGGGAATCGTATTTGCCTTTATGTACTTGGAGTGCCTTTGCCTATTAACATTATTATCTTCACCATTTGTTGGGTTATGGCTCTGTTGGTAGATAACTAGATTTAGGTGGATCCCTGTAGCTAGTTTACTTCCCTGTAGCTTATTGTATATATTATGTTTCTGAGATTTGTTGGCCTATGATACCTACTGGGCACCCAATATTTTGGTACTCATACTACTCTTTACATCCTTTTCTGATGTAGCAACTAGTACGAGCCACCCCCATTGACCCTTTAGTCATTTGTGGCCAGCTGTTGTTCAAATTGCGGTGAGCTCCCAGCGTTTTGGAAACCGTTACTGCTTTCCATCTAAATACCTGTCGATATTTTTGTATTTTTTGATAAACACCATTGTTGTATAGCTATTTTGTACTTTAGACGCTTTTGTACCGGTGACACCAGGTCCAGGTTTGGTTTTGTAGATGTTTTGTCTTCTTGGTCACTTGGGGTAATTTTTGGTATATTTATTACGTTGGTATGTATATATATTGTTGGCCCCCTTCTTGTATGCTTCCTTCCCATATTTTATTATCTAATCTATTTTATTATACTGCTACATCCTTGGGTTGGCTTGCCTACCCGGGGGTTATATAGGTGCCATCGCGGCCTGATTTTGGGGTGTGACACTACCCTAGTCACTTCTATCACTGATTAATGATAATTGAAACTGATACTCTGTTACTTGTTAAAATTCTCCTTACAAACATTACTTGTTACATAAAATCCCCCCATTGGGGAAATAAGATGGCTAAGAATGCAAATATGCACAGTTGACCTAGGTCAAACCATATTCCCATTGGGATCGACCCTAACCTTGGTTAGATTCTATATTTGAATATCGACCACTTTATACTTCTTTCTAGAGGTGTAATTTGGGTGTATGAAATTTTCATACCATTGCTGGGGAATATAGTTTAGGATTAGAGCAATTGTGTTTATTTGACTATTAGTCCTTATTTCCTAATTTACTTTTTTTGTTGTTTTTGTTTTGTTTCTTAGGTTGCACATTTGTACATGCCCAGTACACAAAGTCAAGGCAATCCCCTGATTCAACTTGATCTTAAAGTGCAGAATTTTGAGAAATATGGTTATGGACGTGATTGATGAGACACTAGAGTAGGCCACAACCAAGGTGTTGGCCTAAGAACATCAAAAGATACAAGAAGCACATGCAACTCAAGACACCGAAGAGCAAGCTCAATAGAATGTTTTAGGTGATGAAGCAAGGTAAGAGGTTGTCTATATGGCTTCACTAGACGCACAAGTTATGGGGGAGGAGGTGGTCCAACACAATGGTAACTAAGATCAGCCTAGACAGAGAAGGAACAAGGGTCACTAGCATTATCAACCCCAATATATCCCTTATTACAAAGTTGATGATGATAATGCTGATATTAATGATGCAAGAGCCCCTGGTGCCATAGTACCACAACCACTTGCCACTGGGACATATTTTGATATCACCAGTACCATGATCCAATTGCTGAACCTGAAGGGATTGTTTGCAGGTAAACCAACTGATGATGTAAACTTACACTTGTTGAACTTCGTGGGGATTTGCAAGAGTTACAAGTTATTGGGAGTTTGTCAGAATGCTATAAGACTGTGAATATTCCCATTCTCTTTGATAGGAGAAGCATATCTTTGGCTGGCCGAGCTTCCTGATTATTCGATCACTACATGGAGAGAACTAAAAAGTTAATTCTTGGAGAGGTTTTTCCCTCTATCAAAGATGTTGCACCTCAAATAAAAGATCTATAATTGCAAGAAGCAGAACACAGAGGCACTCTATGAGACATGGATGAGGTTCAATAAGAAGCTGAAACAAGTGTTGAGTTACATGATTCCAAATAAAACCTTGATGGAGATTACTACAGGGCCCTGAATGCAAACACCAAGGCAGTAGCTGACACTATTATTGGAGGTGTATTTATGGGCAATACTTATGCAGCTGGAGCTGATACTCTGGATAAAGTCATAAAGAAAAGTAGGGCTTGCACACGAGGGATTCTAAAGTCCAAACTGGAACTTATGCCATGGGCAAGTCTATAGACCAGCTACAGTTACATGATCTTAGTCATGATGTGGTAGAATTGAAGATGAGCATTGATATTATTGCTAAGCATGTCATTAATAACGAAGGTAAGAAGGTGAATGCAGTGGGTTCACAAGGGAAAGCATCTAGGCATGATGAGCCTGAATCTGGCAAAGAGGCTAACTTTAATAATGATCAGGTGGCGGGTTTCTGGGCTAATGTACAAGGTTCCAACTAGGATAATATGTGGGGTCAAGGAAATCAAGGTCAAAACATATATAGAGATAGAGACAACAACTACAAGCGGTTTGGGTACATAGATAGTGATTGGAACAAGAGGGATGGCTACAAGAATGATAGAAGTTGCTTATATGTCCCTCCTGGAAAATATGAAGGAATCTTACAGGGATGGAAGACATGCTGGTTAGGGTGTTAAAAAGGTGGATATGACTAATGACAACTTGTTTCCTTGCGCATTCCATTTCTTTTTAACTCCTTAGATTCTTGTATTTGTTTTCTTTATTCCGTATGAAAAATACAAAATGATTTTTTTAGTTTTCTTTGGCACTCACATCTTCTTATAGGCAATTACTTCTTATAGGGGAAACACCTATAAAGCTACAACCACAAGCTCCAACAATTACTTCTAACAGGGGAAACACCCATAAAGCTCCAACCGCAAGCTCCAGCAAGAACAAAAGCAAGGGTAAGAGATCCTCCAATAAGAAGGCCACAGTAGGTACTCCTAAGGCTCCTCCATTTACTATTAATTTGGAGGATATAGTCATAATACATAAGGTCATGTTATCTAAACATGCCAATTTTCACTTGAAAACATGCAATTCAGTGGAATCATGCTAGGAATCATCTTTAATGCATGGGCTTTTGAAATCAATTAAGGAACCTCAAATAAATCATAGATAAGTAATGAGAAATCATTAATTGAAGTTTTAAAACTGAACCCATAAGTTTTCCCCAAATTGGATAAGAACCCTAATTTCATAAATTCATAAATCAAAGTAAAAGTAATGAGTTTTGGGCATAAGGGTGAAAGGAATCCCTTACTAAATACCCACATACCTGAACCTGAAGCTTTCTTAACTTCAGACTTGAGGATGCAGACTTGGACATGAAACCATAGGCCTTGGAGCTTGAGAGAAAAAATCCCTTTTCTTTCTTCTGGAGGTTAGATTGAAGGAATGCGGATAAATCTAACTTAGTATGGATAAATACCCCTTGAATAGGCCTAAAATAACTTAGTATAGTATTTAAAAAGTGGGGTAAATGACTAATTTACCCCCAATGAATGAATTAGAAAAACTAAAATCGGAGGTTCTACTGATGGGTTGATAGGTCATCAAACCACTCGTGGAATTTAGAGGACTTTGTACCTATCTAAAGGTGATTCCATGAGTTACAGGATGGACCGTCATTCAAAATGATGACCCATCAAGTCACTCGTGGAATCTAGGGAAGAAAGATGAATTTTGACAAACCACGGGTCACTCTATGGACCGTAGTTTTAGTCTACGGGTCATGAACCAACCAGTGATTTTGAATATGAAAATTTTAAGGTTCAGGTCTGAAATCACGAGTCACAGTACGGACCGTAGTTCTGTTTCACGGGTCTTCATCCTGTCCGTTATCACTGACAGTGCTGTAGTAAAATATCGATAACTTTTAACTTTAGACTCAGATTAATGCACAATGTGTCATTGGAAAGAAGACTCAAAAATGTTTAATTTGATGGGTACTAGTCCACCTAACTCTTTATATTCTAGGAGAAATGGTCGATTGAGGTTGACCCATTTGGTTGAGGTGCTTTCAAATTAACTTGATGATAGAAGTTTCTTATGAACATGATTCATATCCAAAGCACTCACCACACTAGGAAAATGATAATTACACTCATGTAAAAGGTTCGGGTATTAGCTTAGGATTTTTGGGGTGTTACAGATCAAATATAATAGAAGCGAGAATCCCATGTAGTCTCACAGTCTCATTGATCTACAATTATTCTAAACGCTCAAGTGAGTAATCCACTCTAATTGCCAAGAAATGAGCACTCTTTGTTATCCTATCCACTATAACCCAAATTGTGTCATGATTTCTTTTAGTGCGATGAAGCCTAGAAACAAAGTCATAGTTATTCTCTCCTATTTTCATTCTTGTGTCGACAAGGGTTGTAGAAAACCAGTTGGGACTTGATATGCAGCCTTTATTTGTTGAAAAACAAAACATATCAAAATAAACTTCAGTGTCTTTCTTCATACTATTCCATCAATAGTGTTCTTTGATGGTTTGGTAAACTTTCGTAACTCTAGGATTCATTGTATATGGTGAAGTATGTGCTTGGCTCAAGATTTCTCTCCTCGAATTTTTATCATTAGGGACACATAACTTATTCTAATAAAATAGGACACCATCCTCCCTCAATGTAAAGTCAAGTTTCTCCCCATTTTTAACTTCTTTGGTCAATTATGCAAGTTTCTCATCTAATTTTTGTGCTTCTTTCACCTATTCAAGTAATATTGGCTTTACTCTCAAATTAGAAACAACCGAACCATCAAAATTGAGTGCAAGACAAGCATTCAATGCTCTTAACTCAAGAACCAAGGGCAAGGAACTCAAAGATAACCTTGTGAGAGATTTACGACTTAAGCATCTGCAACCACATTGGCTTTACCCTGATGATAGTCAATTGTGCAGTCATAATCTTTGATAAGCTCAAGCCATCTCCGTTGTCTCAATTTTAGCTCTTTTTTTGTACCCAAGTACTTCAAGCTATTATGATCAGTAAATATATGGCACTTTTCTTCATACAAGTAATTCCTCCAATTCATGTGGTTTCAACTTTTGAGTGGCATAAGAAATAACTTTTCCTTATTTAATCAAAACAAAATCGAGACCACAATGAGAAGCATCACTATATATCACATATTTTTTCCCTTCAGTTGGTTGAGTAAGTATAGGAGCTTGTGTCAACAAGGATTTGAAAGTTTCAAAGATCTCTTGGGATTTCTCATCCCAAGTAAACTTCACCTCCTTCTTCAAAAGTTTAGTGAAAGGAGAGGCTATAATGGAGAAGCTTTTCAGAAACCTTTTGTAGTATCTTGCTAAGCCCAAAAAACTCCATAACTTTGTTGTACTTTTGGGTGGTTTCCATTCAACAATACCTTGAATCTTACAAGGGTCAACCTTTAAACCTTCAACTGACATAACATGTCCTATAAAAGACACTTCAATAAGCCATAATTGACCTTTAGAAAGCTTAGCATAAAGCTCTTTCTCCCTCAAAATTTGATAAACAATGCACAGGTGATTATCATGATCTTCGCTATTCTTGGAATATTTTAAAATATTATCTATTAAAAAAATCACAAATTGATTAAGATAAGGCTTAAAAACTCAATTTATTAGATTTATGAACACCACAGGGGAATTTTTTAACTCGAATGGCATCACCAAAAAATCATAATGACCCTACCAAGTTCTAAAGGCAGTGTTGGGAACATCTGGATCTCTTACCCCCAGTTGGTAATACCCAAACCTCAAATCAATTTTTGAAAATAAATTAGCACCCATCAGCTGGTCAAATAAATCATCAATCCTAGGCAGTGGATATCTGTTCTTGATTGTTATCTTGTTCAATTGTTTATAGTCAATACAAAGCCAAATAGTGCCATTTTTATTCTTTACAAATAATACATGTTCTCCCTAAGGAGAAATACTAGGATGGATAAAACCCTTCTCATAAAGTTCATGCAATTGAACTTTCAACTCCCTCAATTCTGCTGGAGCCATTCTATTGGGAGTGATAGAAATAGGAGTAGTCCCGGGAATAAGCTCTATCGAAAATTCTACTTCTCTTTTAGGAGGCAACCCAGGAAGATTTTCAGGGAAGACATCAGGAAAATCACACTATGTAGGTATTTCCTTGAGGATAGGACTCTTCAAATGGGTATCAACTATATGGGCAAGATAGGCATCACAATTGTGTCGAATGATTTTTCTGGCCAAGACAGCTGAAATAATATTAGATGTTAATGATCATTCACCTTGTACAATGATATGTGAAAATATTGGGTCATTAAAAGTAACACGTTTTGACCTATAATTATAATGACCCTTTCGGTTATTTTTTTTTTGTATTTATGCTTTCTTTGTGCTGTTAGAGCTTGCCTGTAGCAGCCCCAAGTCATTAATGGTTTGCTGAGATCGTTTTTTTGGTGCCTTGGCCGTTCATTTGGTCATTATGACCATTTTCCCATTTTAGAGCTTTAACTTAGGAATTCATTGACTTTAGTCAACATTCTTAGCTAATGTGCTCATAATTGAATTTTGACAGTTCCATTAGCTCCGGAGCATTGAGTTTAGTATAGTTGGACCTTTAGTCAAAGCATAAGAACTTACAGTGTGGGTGTTGTGTAGTTCCCCTTATTTTCAGGCCATTTGGAGTTGAAAGTGTAGCTTTGGTCAGCTTTCGGTGATTGAAGCGTCAGATTCGAAATCTGAATATTCCATCAGCCCCAGAATGTTGAGTTTGGGTTAGGTAAATGGTTGGTTTGGGTCCCGAGTGAGCTGGGCTCATTTTGAGTGTTTGGTTGCTTGTTGGTTAGTGTTGACTTAGGTCAACATTTCTCCGAAATGACCTATTATGGAAGTTTTGTCAATTTCGTTGAGTCCGGAGTGTCGTTTCCACTCTACTAGCATTATTAGTTTTTGAGTATCGGTTTCCGATTGTGCCCGGAATGCCCCATAAAGTTTTAAAAAGTTGTAAATTTTTGTTGCAGGTCAGGCCTTCAGCGCAATCGCGCCTTGACCAGCACGATCACACCTCAGCGCTTGCCAGCCCGTGAGCGCAATAGCGCTATGATGGCACCGTTGGTTCTAGCCATTTTCCAGCAATATATAATTTTTATCTTTCATTTTTCCAGCCATTCCTCTTCACTTCTCCCAACTATAAACATAAAAACACTCTACCAAATGGCTCTAAACAGTTCCTAGCCTTGGGAATTCATTGCATTAAAGGGAATTCTTGCTCCCTTGATTAATTTGGTAAGTCTTTTTCCCCAACTTTCCCTTTTCCTCCATTGTTGAAGCTTCCATGGACACAATTCTAAAAGCTTGATTTTCTTGAAGAATCTGTCTCCTTGGAGTTACATGTCCCGTAAATTCCTTGATTTCATTTCCTTAGTGTGGTGCTCTCGTTGTGGTAAGCTTTCTTTGCTAAATTTGTGATTTTGCTCTCAAGTTTTCATCTTTAAGCCATCTCTTGAGTAGACTATTTTGGAGCCTTTCCCTTTGCCAAAAATTCTCAATTTTGGGGCAGGTCTTCTTGGCATCATTGTGATCATCATGCTTCTTTATAATTTTGGTTTTCGGCCCCGCGGGGTCACATTTGACCCGAATTTCAGCCCAGGTGTTATTATAGTGATATGGGTATTGTTAGACTTGTTTTGATGTATTATTTATGTTTTTGATAGTTTGACTATCATTCGGGGTTTCTCAGAGCAATTTGAGCTTGGATATCGTCATCCAAGCAGCTTGTCATTAGATGATAGGTAGAGTTGACACCCAATTTTGACCTCCCTATACATTTCTCGGGCTGTTATTTTAATAATAATTATTATTTTAAATATTAATTTATTTTAAATTTTACTTGATAAATTACGTATTAACATTTTAAAATTAGTATATAAATATATAATTATTCTCTATTATTACTATTTTTTATCATAAATTTCATATGATATTACATGTCATATACGTAATATATTCTTTTGTTAAAATAATTTATCTTTTGATAATTATCGTTAATTATTATTTTATCTACTAAATTTTATATACGTGGCAGTTTATTTATTAAATAGCCATCCGAATTCAATTTCTAATCTCAAATTATTTAAATCCTAGCCCCTTTCTACCCAATTTATTTCAATTTTAGCCTAAATTGGGCTAATTTGGCCCAATTTTAAATCCCAAGTCTAATCCAATATCAGCCATTGATCTAATACGATCAACGGCTGAGATCAACTCCCATTATTCTTTCCTTTTACATTATACACACCCCCCAAACCCTAACCCAAAACTCACTTCTCACCTCCACCGCCTCCCTCATCTTCTTCTCTCCCTCTCTCTTCACCACGCCAACTCCGGCTACCCTCACCGCCGCTTCACCATCACCGGTGAAGCAGCCACCATCAAAACCCCATCGCAACTACCACTTCAACCTCACAAGCCGCCCCCTTTTCCCCAAGCGCTCTCTCTCTCTTCACCCATGGCGGCCGCTGCCACACCGGCCGGCGGAACCACCCACACAGCCACCCAAACCGCCACCCTTTTCTCTCTCTCCCTCCTCTCTTTTCTCCTCTAGCCACCATCATCGGTGAGCGCCATCACCGTCGCCTCATCTCCTCTCCCTCCTCTAAAAGACCACCACCATCACCATATTCTCTTCCCCTCCGATGAACCGCCGTCGCTTCTGCATGTGCCGATGACTCTTCACCCTCTTCCTAAAAGAGAGTTCTCACGTCGAATCCCGCTTTTCGCGAGAAAAATGGGGCGCGATAGAATGGCGACTCTGCTGGGGATACTTAGGTTCTAACCATTACGGATTTTGTGTTTATGTGGGATTTTTATGTTACTTTGTGTTTTGATTATTTTCTTGTCATAATTAATTATTTTCCTTGTCTTTGTTTTTTTTCCATGTTTAGCATGCTTATTATTCTGTTTATGTTTTTTTTTTCTCTGTTTAATATTTTATTTTTCATAAATAGTTACTTCCATACTAAGAGTACTTTCTCTTTTGTGCTTCCTTAAATAATATGTGTATTTTTTCATGTTTAGAATGTCTTAATTTGTTTGTGTGTTCAAATAATATATCTAGTCGTATATGTAGTATTCCTTGAAAAATTATATGTTGTTGTGTGGGTAATCATTTATTCGTAAAAAGATTTTCATGCTGAGCTTCCTTTCCTTCCCCCACCCCCTTTTTCTATCTTTTTAAAATAATTCTAGTATGTTTTAATTTTATCATGATCATTGTGTCTTTTCGTATTTTCGTTATAAATTTTCTTTGTCCTTAAATGTGTTAACATGACTTTCCCTTTTATCCTTTCCTCATGTTTTCATTCTCTTTCCTGTCTTCTCCTGTTTGTTCTCCTAAATAATTTACCTGTTTTATGTTTAGCATGTTATTTCTGGTGATATGTGTTTTATATTTGATTTCTCCTCACCCGTTATATGCTTTTCGGTTTCTCTATTAATTGATTTATTTATTATTATTATTTTATTTTATTTTATTTTTACTGCTTTCCTTAACTTTTCAATGTGTTACTGCTTTTCCTATATGCTACATGTTACTGCTTTTCATAACTGTCATTCCGCTCATATTTCTCCCACTTGGGAACTTCACACTTTCACACACTATACACGTGAGTTGTGCCTTTGCACTTCTCCAAAATCCTTTCAAATACCCATTTTAGAGAGGTTGCATAGACGTGGGGTGAGCGGATAGTTTTGCTACCGTGTGACCACGTGCCTCCTCGAATAGGAAAACCTTGAGTCCGTATCTATCCAAATCTCAGAAACATAGGATAGTGCTGTATCTACCTCTTTACATAAGTCATGCATGCATCAGCCATAGGTGGTTTGGCCCTAGGAGCCAACCCACGAAATTAGCAGCCTCCTTATTGTCAAAGGGTTCCCATCAATCTAAAGACAAATAATCATATTATGTGCTAAGTGATCATGACAAATTAATCCAAGTCAGTTTAATATGAAAGAAGTTTAGAAAAGTTTGTTTTGTTTCTCTTTCAGGCTGTAGAATGGAAGGCACACCGGCATTTCCTAACACTAGGATGGTTGTGGGTGTTCCCCACAAATTAAGGAGATGGTGGGAAGATATGAAGAAAGAACATGGTAAAGAGATTCGTCGGTCCTTGGGTTTCCTGACCTCTTTGATTTATGTAGCTCCAGATCGGTATTTGATCAAGGCTTTGTTGCAATTCTAGGACCCTAAAAGAGTCATTTTCAAGTTTAGCAATTTTGAATTAGCACCGACCGTGGAAGAGATTGGAGGGTTCACTGAGTTGCGGTACCAAAATAGAGGGTTGATCTTGCCTCGCAAACAATCTGGGAAAAAGTTTTTGTATCATCTCGGATTGAAAAACAATCTCAAACTAGCTTGTCTGGACTTTGACTGGATTTCTTTGGATTTCCTGTATGAACGTTTTGGTCGCAGGGATGGTCATAAGGTTTTTCAGAAAGAGTTCTCCTGTTCTGCTGAAAAATGGGAAAAGAAGCGACTGAATGCTTTTTCCATAGCCTTGCTAGGCACTCTAGTGTTTCCAAAAGAAAATAATAAGATTGATACTTGCCTTAGTTCGGTGGTTCAAGCTTTATGGCGCGGTATTGATAATATGGAGACCACCTTGGTACCCATGATCCTTGCTGAGGTATTTAGGGCACTGTCCAAGTGCTTTAGGGGTAAGAGGTTCTTCAAAGGGTGTAACCTTCTACTGCAGCTATGGGCCGTTGAGCACTTTTACAAATGGCCCGACTTGATAGACGTTTTGACGGGAATGGGAAACAAGATCGACACCCACTCTCAAAGGATGATCAGGTTTAATTCTCCTGTAGGTACCAAAGATTGGTTTGCTTTTATGAAAGCCCATTCAGGATATCAGATTCAGTGGAAGTATTCATAGTTACCCGCCCGCACAACCGTCATAAGAAGCAACGAGCTTTACTACATCAAGCTCATTGGGTTGAAAGGCCTCCAGCCTTACGCTTCGGTTCGAGTGCTCCGCCAGTTCGGACGGACCCAAGTCATACCTCTAAAAGCCTACATGGGAGGTTCTGAGCTTGAGTTTGGCTCAAAATATGAAATCCCTAGGGCCAAAGAATTGCTTCAACAATGGGAAGGGTTGATGCCTGTGAGCGTGGGCACCGAGCAGGCCTATTGTGCACCCAAATACTATGTATGGCTTTTGGAGGATGCTGAAGATGTGCGGCTTAGCAAATTTGGACAACCTTATGGATTTGAAGATATAGAAGAGACCACCTGGGCACGAAAGCTGTTGAATCGTCATTATGATATCACTCCTGCAATGTGGGCACAAGTTGATCCAAGGTCTCTGAACCAGTACCATGGAGGCTTCTGAATATAGGATTTTCCCTTGTCATCCCGCTTTCCCCTTGCTTTACTTTCTTGTTTTTAAATTTCCACAAAGAATTATAGTAGATCAAAATTTGATTTAATAAATGGTTTACTTTGTTTATTATCTGACTCTAAACTCTGACTAATATTTGAATCTTGGCTTGGATTAAAATGTCCTGAATCACATATGTGTCATTTTAGGCCTACCTCTGGCTCAACGAGGCCCCTTGCATTTAGGACGTTTATTTTTTCGCAACCAATGTGTTTATCTTTAGAATAAATATCTTACTACTAACTTGGTTTCTGTCTTACTCTTACTCCCTTCCCAAAGGTTGATTTGTGCATGCTGGGATATCATACTAGATAGAAAGGGACTCCTCCTCCTCCTCCTCCGAGTCCAAATCGTGAAAGAAAAGATAAAATGGGTGACAATAGTGCTAGTAAGAGTAAGGAAGTCTTAGAAAGTGTTGGTGGAGACCGTGATGAGCTGATCTTACGAATGGAGCAAAGAATCCTTGACTTACAGGATGAACTGGCGCAAGTTCATAATTTGGCCAAGTTGTCCTTCACTTTGAACAGTCCTCGTGACCTGACGGCCGAGGACAATACCACCGCAAAATTCCAAACCATACCCAATATACCACAACCACAAAATGACTTGCAGCATACTTACATTCTTCCAAGGACTAGCCAATGTCCTCCACCACAATATCCTACCCTCTCAGCTCCACAAAACTCCCAAACCACTCCAAATATAGCCCCTACCCACGGTCCAGGAAATTATAACTTGAGCCCCATATACGTGGAAACTGCTTCTTTTGTTCAGCACCAACTTGAGCCAGAGCCTTCAGAAAAAGACTGGTTAATACAGAACATGGTCGAAAAGTTGGAGCAGGTCACCAACAGACTACAACATATAGAGGGCGTTAGGGGGGTGAAGGGTCTGAATTATGAAGACCTATGTATGCACCCAGATGTTGAATTATCGGAGGGGTACAAACCTCCTAAATTTGAGTTATTCAATGGGACCGGGGACCCCAAAGCGCACTTAAGAATGTACTGTGATAAGCTGGTGGGAGTAGGAAGAGATGAGAAAATACGGATGAAGCTGTTCATGAGAAGCCTTACCGGGGAGGCCTTAACCTGGTACATTGAGCAGGATACCAGAAAGTGGTCCAGATGGATAGACATGGCCTCCGATTTTGTAGAAAGATTTGGATTCAACATGGATAACGCCCCAAATTGGTTTCACATTCAAAACCTGAAGAAGAAACCTAATGAATTGTTTTGGGAATATGCCTTGAGATGGAGAGCTGAAGCGGCCAGAGCCCGACCTCCAATGGACGAGGCTCAAATGAAAGATTATTTTATTCGGGCCCAGGAACCACAGTACTATGAAAAGATGATGCTCATCACGAAAAAGAGTTTCGCCGAGATCATCCAGGTCGGGGAAAGATTAGAGGAAGGCATCAAAAGTGGTAGCATTATCAATTTGGAGGCTCTACAGGCTACCAGTAAGTCCCTACAATCTGGCGGAATTTCTGAAAACCGAAAGAAAAAAGAAGTGGGGACTGTGATGATGGCACAAGATTTCAAAACACCACTCATTTCCCAAACACCTACAACCCACCCTCCACTATACCAACAATCTCCATACCCTATCCCTCTTTATCAAATGCCTACATACCCATACCAAATTCCCTCTCACCCCGTTTATAGCGCCCAGCCTTCTCAATTCCAATCTCCCCCACCTAATCCAAATTACAGACCCCGAGCCAATTTCGAGAAAAGGCCGGTCAAGCAGTATACTCCTTTGGCTGAACCAATTGCCCAGTTGTATGAAAGATTGAGGGTAGCTGGCCTCATCACTCCCGTTCTCGCTTTACCTGTAGACACTCAGGCCAAATGGTATGACCCTAACAAAGTCTGTGCGTACCATTCAGGGATGAAAGGTTCACATACTACTGAGGTATGCCGCTCATTGAAGGATCGAATTCAGAGGCTAATTGATACAAAGGTTATTCAGTTTAAAGACCCAGCTCCAAACGTCACCAACAATCCGCTCCCAAATCATCAGGTCAACATGTTGGAAGTTGGAGAGGCAGTGGATCTAGAAGGCTCTATTTGGGTTATCAAGAAAGAAGGGGATGTCGCAATGGTGTCACAAACATCTGCTCCGGCACAGTTTCAGGTGTTGTTTGAAGTAGAGGTGGCTTCTCTTAAATCCGCATTTACTATATATCGAGCTACTCCAGTTGCTTATGATCCCCATGCAGTACCATGGAATTATGAACGTAGTATTTTGGGAAAGGCAAAGGTAGCCGAGGCTGACACCGCTCAGGGTGTGACTCGATCTGGCAGAATCTACACGCCTGAAAATCTGGCTCAGGGAAGTTCTAGCAAGGGAAAACAACCAGTTGTAGAGGTTGAGGAGAATGGCATTTGGAAGAAGGTACAAGCAAAATAATATTCTGTTGTAGATCAGCTGAGCAAAACTTCGGCTCAAATCTCTATTTTGTCACTTTTACAGATTTCTGAGTTCCATCAGAAGGCTCTAATGAGGGTTCTTAGCGAGGCTTATATACCAGCTAATATCACCGGTGGAGAGGTAGCCCATATGGTTGGGCAGGTATTCGAGGCTCATAAAATATCCTTTCACGAGGATGAGCTTCCGCTTCAAGGAAGGGCACACAATGATGCTTTGCACATCACCATGCAGTATGAAGATAGGGTGATAACAAAGGTATTGATCGATCCAGGCTCTGGTCTAAACATATGCCCCCTCGCCACACTGACAAGGCTAGAGGTTGACACTTCTAAGATTCGGACTCGGAGGATGAACGTGAAGGCTTTCGACGGCTCTCAAAGAGATACCATTGGGGAAATTACCCTCGATGCATTGATGGGACCTGCCACATTCTCCATTGTGTTCCAAGTAATGGATATCCCGGCTTTCTACAATATGTTACTTAGTCGCCCATGGCTTCATATGGCAGGAGCGGTGTCCTCTACTCTGCATCAATGCCTCAAGTTTGAATGGGACTATCAAGAGGTGGTGGTCCATGGTGAAAAGGGGCATTCTATATACGCGGTGGAAGGAAAAGAGAGACTGGATGGAGAAATGTTCCACACACTGGAAATGGTGGGATTTGTTGGAGAGGGACCATGGTGGAGCAGCACCATCATGAATATATTTCTTCGCTCAGGGTTCATACCTAATGGAGGCTTGGGGGCAAATTTGCAAGGCATAATGGAACTGATATAGATACAGTCACAGGAGACCACATTCGGGTTGGGTTACCTTGGCACTGCATAAGAATACAAAGATTGGAAGTCACCCGTGGGTGGATTCTATTATCCTTCGCTAGGATCAATACCGTCATTACATCAGACTTTCATCTCCGCGGGATTTTTTGATGATGGTGAAGATGATGTGCTAGAGAGTTTAAGAGGTCTATTTCTGACAAAAGAGAACTGCAATGTCATCATCGATGAGGGGAGAGGGGGAGTTCCTAAACAGAACAATCAGCCCGAAGCCACCCTCAGCAACTGGACTGCCACTCCTTCTAGGGCCCGCCGAGCACTTGGGTAGATGAAGAAGATTTTATCTTATCATTTTCAATAAATAGGCTCGATTTTGAGTTCACTTTCTTGCTATTTACTATGTTGAAAGCACTCAGCTTTCTTTAATTAAAGGTTTTTCTTCAGTATATTGACATCGTTTATTTATGTTTTCTTTTCTTACTTTCTTTTTCAGCAAAATTACTTCTAAAAACGTTGAATCTGAGACTGTGACATGTAATGAGACCGTGCAACATAATATAAGTGAACTAGAAGAGGTAGAAGAAGCTGAAGTACCGGAAGAACTCGTGAAGAAGGTTGAAGAGTTTGAACATAAACCTAAGGCAAACCTAGTGGATACAGAGGTAGTGAACTTAGGGGACTCGGAAGTGGCTAATGAAACATACGTCAGTGTTTACCTATCTGTAAATGAGAAAAAGGGCTACGCTCGGGTTTTGAAAAAACACAAAGACGTCTTTGCTTGGTCCTATGCAGATATGACAGGATTTAGCACTTCGATTGTATCCCACAGACTGCCCACTGATCCCTCCTGTCCTCCTATCAAACAGAAACTCAGAAAGTATAAACCTGATCTGAGCTTGAAGATTAAAGAAGAGGTGAAAAAGCAAGTTGAGGCTGGAATCATTCGAGTAACTGAATATCCGACTTGGCTAGTGATTATCGTACCTGTTCCCAAGAAGGATGGTAAGGTCAGAGTCTGCGTTGACTACAGGGATCTTAACCGAGCCAGCCCTAAGGACAATTTTCCACTCCCTAATATACACATCTTGATCGATAACTGTGCCAAGCATGAAACACAATCATTCGTGGATTGCTTTGCCGGTTATCATCAGGTTAAGATGCATGAAGAGTATGCTGAGAAAACCGCTTTCATTACACCCTGGGGGGTTTATTGTTACAAGTTTATGCCTTTCGGGTTGAAAAATGCTGGAGCTACATACATGAGGGCCATGACTACCATTTTTCATGACATGATCCACAAAGAAATTGAAGTTTATGTGGATGATGTTATCATCAAATCTAAGAAGGGTTCGAGTCATTTGGACGATCTCGAGAGGTTCTTTAATAGGCTTTGGAAGTACAATCTGAAGTTGAACCCGGCAAAGTGTGCCTTCAGAGTCCCTGCGGGGAAATTATTGGGTTTTATCGTCAGTCGTCGCGGAATCGTGGAATAGAGTTGGACCCGACCAAAATCAAAGCCATAAAAGAGCTTCCGCCACCAAAAAATAAGAAAGAGGTAATGAGTTTCTTGGGCCGCCTCAACTACATCAGTCGCTTCATAGTCCAATCCACTGTCATCTGTGAACGAATTTTCAAGTTATTGAAAAAGGATGCTGCCACAAAATGGACGTCAGAGTGTCAACAAGCGTTTGATAAATTAAGGATTACCTATCTAATCCTCCTATATTGGTCCCTCCTGAGCCAGGTAGGCCACTACTGTTGTATTTATCTGTGATGGATAATGCTTTCGGTTGTATTCTGGGACAGCATGATGAAACAGGGAGGAAAGAGCAGGCAATCTATTACATGAGTAAGAAGTTCACATCTTATGAGGCTCGTTACTCTTTGCTGGAACGCACGTGTTGTGCATTAACTTGGGCAGCCCAGAAGTTGAGACATTACCTCTCAGCATACACTACCTACTTGATCTCGAGAATGGATCCACTAAAGTACATCTTCCAGAAGCCTATGCCTACCGGGAAGCTGGCTAAATGGCAAATTTTGTTGAGTGAGTTTGACATAGTTTATGTCACTCAGAGGGCCATGAAAGCACAGGCGTTGGCAGATCACCTGGCCAAAAACCCCGTAGATGATGGATACGAACCCTTGAAAACTTATTTTCCTGATGAGGAAGTGGCATTTATGGGAGAGGATATATCCGAAATATATAATGGGTGAAGGATATTCTTTGATGGAGCTGCGAACTTCAAAGGGGTAGGTATTGGAGCTGTTTTGATCTCAGAAACTGGCCAGCATTATCCGGTATCAGCCAAACTTAGGTTTCCCTGCACCAACAATATGGCTGAATACGAAGCTTGCATCTTGGGGCTTCGGCTAGCCATTGACCTGAATGTCCAAGAGGTATTGGTAATTGGGGACTCAGACCTGTTAATTCATCAAGTACAAGGGGAATCGACTGCCAAGAACAGGAAACTCCTGCCATACATAGATTGCATACAAAAATTGCGCAAGAGGTTTATCAAGATAGAATTCAAACATGTTCCGCAAACCTAGAATGAATTCGCCGATGCTTTGGCCACTTTGTCTTCTATGATACAGCATCCGGACAAGAATTATATTGAACCCATCCCTATTCATACTCACGAGCTGCCTGCATATTGTTTCCATATCGAAGAGGAGTTAGATGGCAAGCCATGGTATGTTGATATCCAGGGATACTTAAAAAATGGAGATTATCCGGAGAATGCCACAAGTATTCAAAAGCGCACTATTCGGAGGATAGCTAACCAATTCTTCTTAAGCGGAGAAATCTTGTACAAGAGGACTCCTGATTTAGGACTGCTGAGGTGTGTTGATGCTAGAGAAGCTTCTAGTTTGATTGAAGAAGTCCACGGTGGAACTTGTGGCCCTCACATGAACGGATTTACCTTGGCTAAGAAAATACTGAGATCCGGGTACTTTTGGCTGACTATGGAGACGGATTGCATTCGTTATGTGCAAAAGTGTCATCAATGCCAAACGCATGCCGACATGATTCGAGTTCCTCCCAACGAACTCCATGTCACCAGCTCTCCTTGGCCATTCGCAGCTTGGGGTATGGACGTTATTGGTCCTATCGAACCTGCCGCATCCAACGGAAATAGATTCATTCTTGTTGCTATTGATTATTTCACCAAATGGGTCGAGGCTACCTCACATAAGTCTGTCACAAAGAAGGTTGGAGCTGATTTTGTTCGAGATCATATTATCTATCAATTTGGAGTTCCTGAGTCAATTGTTACAGATAATGGCACCAATCTCAACAGTGATCTGATGAAAGCAACGTGTGAGCAGTTCAAGATCAACCATCGAAACTCTACAGCCTATAGGCCACAGATGAATGGAGCAGTTGAGGCTGCGAACAAAAACATCAAGAGGATACTGCATAAGATGATTGACAATTACAGACACTGGCATGAGAAGCTACCCTTCGCACTGTTGGGATATCATACTACGCTGAGGACTTCTACAGGGGCCACTCCCTATCTTCTGGTTTATGGTACTGAAGTTGTGATACCTGCTGAAGTGGAGATACCTTCTCTAAGGATCATTCAGGAAGCAGAACTAAGTGATGTTGAATGGGTGCGAGGTAGAATGGAACAACTGGCACTCATTGATGGGAGGAGAATATATGCAATTTGTCATGGCCAACTCTATCAGAATAGAATGGCCAAAGCTTTCAACAAGAAGGTCAGACCAAGGCATTTTACACCGGGGCAACTTGTCTTAAAACGGATTTTTCCAAACCAAGATGAGGTAAAAGGAAAATTTACACCAAATTGGCAAGGTCCTTACATGGTCCATCGGGTTCTGACAGGAGGAGCACTCACACTAGCAGAAATGGATGGTGAAGTGTGGCCCAAACCTATCAATTCTGACGCTGTCAAAAGATACTTCATCTGAGAAGTTAAGAGAAAGTTATTTCTGTTATGCTTCCTTACCTTGTAATTGGAACTACGTTCGACCTAATTCCCATTTAAGAGGGATACGTAGGCGCTCCTATGGAGTTCGGTCTTATCATAATAAAACCTCTCATTTTCCTTTGTCAAGCATTATAACTGGGGCAGAATTTTTGAGAGTATCTCAAAAATTCCATCTGAAAAGCATTACCATGAATCGTAAGACTGGGGGAGAATTTTGAGGGAACCTCAAAATTCACAACAAGCGATCGCTCATTCTACAAAATTTTCTAGCCGAGAGACAAGTTCTACACTGGGGCAGAAATTTTGAGGGCCCTCAAAAATTTCGTCGGAGCTGCACTCCAAATGCAAAGATGATTAGATGTTATGATGTCTCAAAACATGTCACGGTTTATGATTCAACAATATTATTATTTTTAAACATTTCCCTTACCTTTTCAAAGCAAATTATTTCAAAATACGATTTCAAAGCTTATTCATTTATTTGCTCGAGCGAGTGCCCGAAGAGAGTGCGACGGCCCGCAGACACATAACAAGGAGGACAGATGCACCCAAGAGCAGATGCACAAATCAACCTCCCCTTTTTACAAATTAACAATTTTTCTTTGAACGCAGAACTAGCAGGTACAAATCCGAGAATTGTCTCAGCAGCATCAAGACAAACACCGTCATCAAAATATGGTAAGAAAGCTAAGATACTCTATCTTCTCAAAGAAGAATTGCATTTGGCTCGAGATTGCACTTGGCCCGAGAATTATATTTGGCCCGAGACTGCATTTTGGCCCGAGATTGCATTTGGCCCGAGAATCATATTATGCCCGAGATGACTTTGGCTCGAGATTGCACTTGGCCCGAGAATTATATTTGGCCCGAGACTGCATTTTGGCCCGAGATTGCATTTGGCCCGAGAATCATGTTATGCCCGAGATGACTTTGGCCCCGGGGTTGCATTTGAGCCCGAGAATTGCATTTGGCCCGAGAATTGCAATTGGCCCGAGAATTATATTTGGCCCGAGAATTATATTTTGCCCGAGAATTATATTTGCCCCGAGACTGCATTTGGCCCGAGAATTATATTTGGCCCGAGCTTGCGTCAAGCCTGAGAATTACATTTGGCTCGAGAATTATATTTACCCGAAAAATGCATTTGAGCCCGAGATTGCATTTGGCCCGAGATTGCATTATGTCCGAGATTGCATTGAGCCCGAGACCGTATCGAATCACAACAAGCTACCATGGAACAAATTATTCAGAAGCTACCAAACGTCATGCCATGCCACTCAAAACAGATACGCTTTCTTTAATTCCTGCTTATCATGCTCCGAAGGCGTCATAGTCTAAAAGCATCATTTTCATGGCCTGCGGATATCATTTCATGGCCTAAGGATTCACTTTCTGCTTATCATGCTCCAAAGGCGTCATCGTCTAAAGGCATCATTTTCATGGCCCGCGGACATCATTTCATGGCCCGAGGATTAAATTTTACATATCATTACCCTGAGATATCATCACTAAAGACATCATTTTTACCGCCTTAAGCAACCTTCCATAGTCTTAAAGGGAACCTGCATCATGTTTTACTTTATTTATTATTTAAATGATAATCTTTTATCTAGTTATAATAGAAATTGCAGTCACCGAAAGTTGAACAAGTCAAGAAATGAGATTAACCATCGTCTTCGCTTCCAAAACATAACATTTCTTATCCTTATATCACCAACACGGGACCGTTGCTCGCGTGCTATTCCCAGCTAATCGCTCAAATCTCATCAACTCGTGCCAACTACGTCTTCGTCCAGAAGTTCGGTTGTATACCTTCTCTAGAAGCCTCGTTCGTTTCTAAATATAGAACTACACATGGCCTGATTCCCGTAAAAACAGGGATATGTAGGCGACTTGGAAACCGAAGTCTCGGCTGCAGCTCTTTTATAATTCCCCCTTGTTTCTCTGACTTCGAAGAGCTACGCCTCCGGTCGGACAAAATTGGCTACTCAGTCAACGTTCCTTGCCCGATAATTCATCCT
>QJPP01003574.1:45951-111214 GCA_003996215.1 Jaltomata sinuosa | reverse complement strand
AAATAGACGGACGAAAGGCGGACAAGGTCTGGGGTACCAACCTATAACAACCCATCCAAGGATGCTAATTAATGCAGTTATAGCCTATATACGCAGAATCTAGATAGGGGAAAACCATAACCTACCTGTCATCCGATGACTAGCTGCGGGAACGGCGTCGTCCAGGCTCAAATTACTCCGAGAAGCTCCAAATTACAAAAACACTTTCAACTGAAGTCCCAAAGGCGTCTCTATGAAGCCTGACCAACCAAGGTAATGAAACAATTGCTAGAATCGATGAGGCTGCAAGAACGAGGTATAGCCATTTGATAAGGTGTTAATGTCACACTCGCGACCATCCAACTCCAAAGCATAAAATGAGGCCAATAACAATAATAAATGGCAGCTAAATCCAACAATAATATGTTAACAACATCTCAAAGGAGCGACGAGCTCTCGAGGCACTATTTCAAGGCATACTTCACATTTGTGCAATCCAATCACTATCGTATGTGATCCCAAAATGAATCGCACAATTTGCCAATCCCTCCAGCACCTTACCATAACCATAACACCACAACAATAACCAAACATAACAAGATAAAGGGGCTGTCCAAAGCCACAAATCCAAAATACCACTTCGGAGCTCAGAAATCCATAAAACAATACTAGAACATATAATAACGAAGGAGGACCGTAGGGGAGATATTTACTTGACAAAAATATTCAATATTCCAAGATTAACAACCTGCCTCCTTGTAGGAACAACAAACATATCCAAATCCAACAAGAAACTACTACAAGATATCGGCAACAACAACTTTTCATAACTAGAAGCTTAAAATCTTGATCCAACAAATAGATAAGTGTACGGGATCCATACCTCACCAAAATAACTCCATAGCTACTGCCAAATACTCAGAAAACACCTGCTATCTCGCTGCATCAACACCCACGAAGATACGCCATAAAATCGACGGGACAAACTACACCAAAATGACGAGCTCGCGACGTAGAGCAACTTCCGTTAAACTTCCGAATTGAAAGGATCAAAGTCCATGGATTATTTATGGACTTTCCTTCTGATTTTCTGAAGCTTTTGGGTAATTTTTATGAATTAAAACGAAGCTAGAACACCTTTTATAAAGCAAAACCGACTTAGGATGCGGACCCCACTTTGACGTGTCTACTTGTGCAGTCTTACGAAAACATGAATATCTTTCTATTCTGAAGTCGTATGGATGAACGGTTTAGTGCGTTGGAAACTAGGCTCGTATACCTTCTATTTGGTATATTGGGGGACCACTAACTCTTTATAGATAGGGAGAAACACCCAAGACATTTAACCCAAATTTGAAGAGAATTCCTTAAAGGAATTTACAATAACTTTTTTCGACTTTTGTTTCGCAACTTGCTTGACTTCAAAACTCATCATACGACCATTTTGCGATTATAATACCTCATAACACATCCTTCTTAGTATATTAGACTCTATTAGTCTTACCCCAAATGCACGGGTTACTTTAAACCTTCCAAACGGGTGAGGTGTTACACGAGGCATTTCTTTAACTCAAACTTTCGAGTAAGGAATTCCTTTGACCTAGAACCTTGGTTTAATTCTTTGATATTACCAATAATGTTGACGGAAGTCAACGATTTCCAAAGTTGAAGCTCTAAAACGAGGAACGGCCATAAAGACCAAACAAACGGTCCGGGCACCGAACTACCGGTCCCGACAAGCCATAAATGACTTGGGCCGCTACAAGTATGCTCTAATGGTACAAGAAAGGAGAAAACGTTTAAATGAGCGGAAGGGTCATTACACTAAGACTCAAAATGATAAATTGTCATATCCAGTCTATTCTATCTATCTATGCAGTGAACTGAAATAAAGATAGAATACAACTCGATAACTATTGCTAGATCAACAAAAAAATGTTCTCTACTAGGCTAGATCAATATATTAATTTTATGAAATAATTTAATTATAGGTCTAAAGTGTATAAGGGAGCACAAAATTATGTGAGTTGTTTTCACACTCCTTTTTTCGATTGGTTTTTCCAATTTAAGTGACAGTATTGAATATGAATTATTTTATTTAAGTCGCCACTTGGAATGAAGTTTTAATGGTGTCCCAAGTCACATTTTTGAATCCCTAATCAAAAGAAAATGACTCTTTATTTTGGTCTTCAAAAATAAAAGACCGGATAAGGAATTTTATTTATCGAGAGGAAGGTACGAGGCACCCCTCGAGTCCCGTGATTCTAGAATGGTCACTTTTATCAACTTATTCTTGATTTAAATTAATCTTGGATATTTAGTTATTAGTTATGCCTATGGTATGCTTTGATATTGTTGAATTTTTATTGATCTTAACTAAGATGTAAAGTTGCGACCTCAACTTCGACATACGCCGATCAAGACGCGCGAACGCGACCTTGACCTGCGTATCACACCTAAAGATTAAGTCTAATCGATTTAGTTGAACTAGAGATCTATATTTTTGAAGAGGGTTTGGGTCAAGACGCAAATTTATTACCTTGCCATTTTTTACGTGTCCTTATACATTTGTTCCAACCCTCAACCCTCTTTTCTAGATTCATGGATATTGAATCAATCGAACGCACTTCTAACACATGTTCTACTTTTGGAACACCCTGTGTTATATCACCAGATCTCGATTTTTTATATATATATGTAACTAATGTATCTCCTTCGTAAAGGGTTTCCCCATAATGTCCATGAACTGTTGCTCCGGTGCTGGAGACGCAGAGTTGCGACGTCAGTCAAAATGATATATTATTCGCTCTCTCGTTAAAACTTAACACTTGAAGCATTTATTCTACTAAATTGAGACAACTATTTTTGTCCTTTTCCACTCTTTCTTTTTCATTATTGCAACGAGTCTATGAAACTAACTAAAAATAGCAACAAGAGCATTGTCACTTGAAACTTAAAACAAGAAACCGTAATCCAAACTCCGACCTACAAACCTTCAAGAATACTCTCCCTTTTTACTGTTTTTGCTCTCCTTTCCTTTTCCACCTCTTCTCTAATGTTTTTTCTCGTCTGTTTATCTCTGTGTGCGTATGTTTTTCTATATTTTTTTCTTCTATGTTGTGTGTGTTATATAGTGTATGTAGATGTGTTGTGGTGAGTGTCATGTGTGTGTGTGCAGTTGATCATTAGGGACGTGAGGGAGAGGGAGTAGGGGGGAAGTTGAGAATTTTTAGCGGAGAGGGGTTTTAGGAGGGAAAAAATGTGAAGAAAGGGGTGTGTTTATGGATGTGCAGATGATAGAAAGTTGGAAGTATTTTAGGAGATCTTTTATTTCATTCTTTTTTTTTCTTCTTTCTTTTTTAGGTTTGGTTGAAAAAAAACGATATATATGTACATGCTAACAAAATATATTAACTAATTAATTCTATACTAACAAAATATAGAAAAAGTTAAATAGCTAGTCCAAAATAACATGTCACTAAGAAAATGCTAAAATTACTAGCTTATTCGGTAAAACCTAAATCTAAAGGATATATATTTTTTGAAAATTTTCTTATTATTTGAAAAGTGAATTAACAACAAACTTATCCTAAAATATGACACTATTTTATAGTTTTGATTTTCAAAAGTAAGATTTACTAAGAGTCAAATAAATAGCTATGCTGAAATAAAATAACTATGAAAATACTAAAATGACTAGCTTATCTATTAAAACATATATTAAAAGAAAATATTTTTTTTCAAAATTTTTACTTTTTATTGGAAAAGTAAAACACCAAACCCTATCCTAAAATATGATTCTATATTTGTAGTCTTTTTATTTTTTAAAAGTAAGACTTACTAAAGAAAATAATAATAATAAAATAATTAAAAAAAAATAGCTAGGCTAAAATAAAATATAACTGAGAAGATATTAACATTACTAGCTTATTTATTAACTCTCTAAATTAAATGAAAAATGTATAATTTTGTAAAGTTTCTTTTTTAAAAAAGTAAAAAATAAAACAAAACTTATCCAAAAATGTTATTTTATTTTTGTGATTTTCAAATTTATCAAGTAAAACCTACTAAAAAAAAGTTAAAATAAATATTAGACTAAAATAAATATATATATTTTTTATGTTATAAAACTCGGAGAGGGTCAAAATTTACGTGTCTACATTTGTAATGTGTGCACTATGTGAATTTAGTGTTACTAGGCATACTTAAAGGAACTCTTGAAAATGACATTTGAAGTATAATGTTGATGCAACAAAAAAGAAGTAATTAGCTAGGGTACATGATCTTATCCATTAGTATATGTTGTATTTCTCACTCATCCAATACTTGTAATTCTTTGTGGAGATCTTCAAATATCTCAAAGACATTTAATTTTTCCATATCAGTGTAATCCCGTTGGTGATCCTATAGTTTCGAATCAAAAAATTTATCAATTTTTTTTCTATACTTGTGGAGCCAAAAGAAAATGGTTTTCCACTTAGTAAAAAGAGCATAACACTAACATCTGCTCATATCAGAATTTAATGAGAAGATGTTGGTATTATGCTCTTTTCACCAAATTGAAACCATAGTCTTATGGCTCCACAAGTATAGAAATAATAACTGATAAATTTTTTGAATTGAAACTAGAGGATTGCCAACGCGATCATGCTGATGTGGGCAAATCAAATTTCTTTGAGGCTTTTGAAGATCTCCGTAAAGAATTATAAGAATTGAATGAAATTGAATATTTGTCTACTTTTCACTCAAACTTTTTATGAATTAAGAAAAAAGGATAGGTGGGGGAGGTAAAATTCTTGAATGAAAGATTTCTTATTGGGTGTGGGAAGGTTTATGAAGAATCGATACTAAAAAAAACCTCAAAAGAAAGTATTGATGGTAAGAAGGGTAAGAGAAAGTGCTACTTATATAGGGTTAATGGAGAAAAGAAAGGAGTTTTTGCCAAAAAAATTAAAGGCATACTAATCTATACAAGTAAATTGTTTAGGAGCTTCCCTAAGATATCTTAGTTTAGCAATTAAAAGATTTGTTAGAAAGGTAACATGTGTACTGACTTGCCTAAGATATCTTCTCATATTTGGAAAGATATCAAAAAAATTGTTTGAGCTTAACAATCAAAGGAATTATAAGAAAGGTAAAATGTTTAATAACTTTCCTAATATTGCCCCTCATATTTGGAAAGAAATAAAAAAAGTTGTTTGAGCTGAACAATCAAAAGAATTATTATAATGGTAAAATGTTTAATAACTTTCCTATGATTTGTCCTCATATTTGGATAGAAATAAAAAATTTGCTTGATCTTAACAGTCAAAAGTTTTATTTGAGCTTGGTTTTATGCATTGTATCAAGAAAATTGTTGTAGTTTCAAACTTTTATTGAGTTAGTTAAAATTTTAAAAAGTACAACCAATTAGTTGTCAATTATCATTATTTTGTTACTTAACTCAATTATGGTAAAAAGGTGTTTTAGTAAATTGGTAAGTTTATTTACAAATTTTTGCGTCAATAAAATATTGCATAGCTAATTTGTACTTTTAGGAATGAAATATATTTAATTATATTTTTGTATTGATAGTAAAATCATGTGATTTCACAAAAAATAACTGAAGGGAATTTTAACTATTTTTATTTAAGTTGGAAAAAACTTTTGCTTGCTTATGGTTAGAAACAAAGTCTCAGAACTTTTTTTTACTGAATTGTGTATTATGCGTTATTACACTTGTTAGACCTATTTATAGACATTACGTTACGTAATGACCCTCATGGTTATTTTTGTGTTCTCATGCATTATTCTTGTTTTGACCCTTCTTGTAGCTTTTATAGAGTGTTTGTGGTCTACGGGTATCACGACCCAACTACCGGATCATGCGAGCATCTACTCTAAGTCACCTATATAAAAGAATCCTTACCACCCGATTCAAAGAAAACATGCAATTTTCCTTGATAAAATAAAATCAATCTCAAAACTCGAATAAAATAAAATCCTTTAAAGATACAACTGAACCCCTCCCAAGGAACTAGTCTAAATAGGTAAAAGAACTACTAAGGGAAATGGACAGAATTAAGACACAACTCCCACCATAAGAAGAGATGAGTAGAAGCTGTGGAGATCTTTACCGCGTCAAATCTAAAACATCTACTGAGTCCTGCAACCAGACCATATCCAAAAAATGTATAGCAAGAGTAGTATCAATACAAACAACACGTACTGGTAAGCATCATCGGTCGACCCGAATCAAATCACATAAATATTACATAAATATCCAGGAGGAAACATACAACTTAAGTGTTAATTAACTAGAGGTCTTTTATCAAACAATTCCTTAACACCTTAACATACTACCAGTCTTATCATAAAAAGGAAAACCTTCCTCGTACCAAGACAGACTCCATTATGTGACTACATGTGAGTTCTACGTACTCAACTCCCAAGGTTCCTTACCCTTGACTTCCCCCCGATTCAGGCACTCACAAAATCTAGTCTTATTCCACTAACCCAGTCATATCTTGACACCCTTACATCTTGAGTTCACCTACGTTTATACACCACAATTAACAAGACGGTGTCACTCATCTTTTCGGCCTAAAGCGTGATTACTGCTAGACCATCGAACCTACCTACATCATAAGTGCAACACAAACATTACCAGGTAACCTTATGTCACGTTCATAACATCTAGCCCTTGCTAGTCCAGTTCCCAATCTTGCCTAAACATCATCTCAAGTCAACATGCCTCTCTCGATAAGACTCTAAGAACAATCCTGAATACCAATCATTAACCAAGTCAACAACCATGACTCTAAAACAATAGCCTATACCTTACATCTACTGCACAGTTAATAGACAACATAGACTTATGCCATATTATGCAATCAACCCAGACCTCTCAAGGATCCCTAAAGACAACAACTATGATAACTTCAGCTATTCTCGATCCAAAACGTACTCACCCTTAGAAGATAACACATAGTCAGGTAAATAATCAACCTGGTTCACTCATGGAACCAACATATAAACCATAAAACCAATAAGCTCGGTTCTCTTAAGGAACCAACATGTAAGAATATCAGGTATAGATAAGCCTGGTTCACTCAAGGAACCAACATGTAAGAATATCAGGTAACCCCGATTCACTCAAGAAACCAACATATATGAATACCAGGTAACAGATAACCCTGGTTCACCCAAGGAACCAACACATAACAAATAACAAGTAAACTGGTACCAGGCATGGTACCCGAGCCAATCATTAATGAACTTGTACCAGGCGTGGTATCCGATCCAACTAATGAATAAACCTGTACGAGGCATGTACCCAAGCCAACCAATGAATAATAAAATTATACCAGGTGTAGTACTCGAGCCAACGAATGAATCATAGAACCTGTCCAGGCGTGGTACCCCAGAAAACCAATGAATAACATCAACCAATCCCGTGAAGATATAAAAATACCGGTACATCCCACAATAATAATATACGTCATAATAATCACAACCACAATGAGAATAAGCAGGTCATACTTGTACAGTCAACAAGGCTTTAACAAACCTCATTATATGTTATTAACACTTCGGATATTATTTAGCCATTACCTTTCTTAAGCATGTATTTTCAAAAATAGATAACCACCAAACACTTGGTCAACTTGAGTTATTTATTCAATGTAAATAATAATCATTCTTCAACACACCAAATCACAAGCTGATATAATTCATTGAGTTTATCAATTATATCATGTTCGAAGACCAACCCCCGACTAAATAATGTAAGCATATCAAGTCATATTCCTTAGATTCAAATACTCATTTTAGGGGTACACATTCAGCGAAATGGAATCTAAACATTAATTGAACAACATAATTCTATTCATTGCTCCCGTCCGCTTACTATTTAAACCAAGACCATGGATTCCAGTATTATTTAGCAACCCTTACATTCAAGTCATTCCTAGGTTCAAGACCCTATCTCATGAGCCAATTATCCATGGGTGAACAATCATTGGGTATCACAAAATTGGTAAGATTTCATCATTACAACAAACATCAATTGCCCACCCAATTTACCAGGTTCTGATACATTTTACCTGCCCAAACTCCATGCCCCAATGTCTAAACATGAAATCTCCCATCAATCTATGTTATGTTCATTTTTTCAACCCAAGCCTAAACTACTCAGTAAAACCTAGCCTACTTGGACACCAAGAAGTTGCTCCAGAAGTTTGAACATGAACTTTGGCTCCGTAGAGGTGAATCCTGATGAGTATTTAGCGTAGAATCTGTGGGTTTTATCACACCCGAGTGGAAATCCCTCCTATACTTTGCTTCCAAGCCATGAGGCACCATAGTTGTGTTTTTGGAGCAAGCCTCATCTTTTTTGCAGCTGAAGAGGAGAAAACCAAATTATAAAACCTGTGTTTTAGGTTACTGGTTCTGTTAGCCCAATGTAGTAATCTTTCGGCCGCTACCATGATGGTGCTATAGCGAGAAAAATTCCTTCTATAGCGGAATGATATGAGCCCTAGTGAAATTTTAATTTCCAAAACATTTTGTCACGTCACCCTAATTTAAATCGAGAGCATATTTTCAAAAGTCCTCGTAACCCATACCCGTAACAAGGTGACAGAATATGTCATTACAATGGGGATAGGTGGAATAATTCATGGGAGTTAAGTTGAGTTTTCAGTGAGTTTTTCAATTTTGAAGCTTTGGAGTTGGAAATGTTTGACTTGGATCAACATTCTTGGAAAACATGATCGGATAGGAATTCTATCAGCTCTATTAGCTATAACAGGTGACTTTTAGGCTTGTGGGATCTTTTTGTTTGGGTCCCAAAACTTTTAGTCTCTGTTATTCTGGCAATTTTGGTAAGCCATCTGCTATTGAGTCCTATCAGTATCATTGGGACTTTCATCCATTCCACTGCTTGTGTTGGCCTTGTTTAGATTTTGTCTCAACAGATGGAGGATACTATTGATGATGGTGAAGTTCAAAGGAGTGAACACACTCTTTTCTCAATGGTAGTCAAAGTCCATGAGAGCTTGTTCTATAAAATAAATTCCATGCACTTTTCATCAGATATGAGCGAAGGATTAGTCAGTAGAATCTTCCAATTCCATAAGGAAGACAAGATCGTGCCTCCCCATAGCCTTTATTTAAATAGATTGCCAATATTCATCCGAGCATTAAGACTCATCTTGCAATTTTGATTTCATTGGTGGGATGACCCTTTTACTTTTTTGAAACATCATCTTCTCACCTCTACTTTAAACATGTTCAGGAAATATCTCCTCTAAGCATGAATTGTTAGTAGTTAAGTAGTTATAACATGACAAATAAGTATATCATTCGATGCACATCTATGTTGTGATTTTCATTTAAAATAATTGACAATCATCAAAGGTACTTCTCTGTCAGGTGTATGTTTGAAGTTTTTTGCAAAGTGACTTCTGGTCCGCAAAAGAATTTCAATCGTAAGTTGATTCATAAAATAGAGTATCCAATCATAGACTGAAATATTCTGTGAGGTGGTTTATGGATCGTGAATGACTTCATCACCATGACTGGCCTAAAAATGAAGTATATGTAATCTCAGTAAGTTTATGTTTTTGATGTTCGGATCAATGATTCGTGAATCACTCCATGCCTATAAAACATGTCATCTACCCAATGTATCTGTCACACTTAGCCTTTTTGTCAGACTTAAGAACTGTCTGCTAAATATGGTTTTCTTTTATTTCCATAAGGTTAAATCACGAACCCTAAAAGTTAACTTACACATTTATATTCAAAGTTTCTATATTAAAAAATAATCAAACCATACTTGATACCCTAGCATTACCTTTTCCCTAGATCTGGAAAGATCTATGCAAACAATGGGTTTTCACCCTTATTTTGTCATGCTTTCATAGATTATGTAACCATCAAATTTTTTCCCTTCCCTCATTGTCAGTGATGGTACAATACCATCGCTAATGTGATCAACACCATGTATTAATGAAAGAAATCACAGAGAGTACATGGATCTTACCTTGATATTTGATAGGGTGAGCATTTTTGAATGAGGTTGAGTTTGTGGAACACAGAAAAGAGAAATAAAGGAAGATTGTAAGATGTTCAGAGAGAAATAATGAGTAGGAGTATGTGTGTATGTGTGAGAGTACAAATATAGGGGAGGGAAATTGAAAGGTTATTTTTATCATTATGGAAAGAAGGGGGAAAATGGGAATTTAAAAAGGTAGAACTAAAAAAAGGGTTCACGATTATTAATAAATGTTTCCATGTTTACGTCATGTCCACGATCGCAGATGGAATCTGAACTCCAAGATATGCTCCACAGAAGGTCTCATGAATTTGATTGCTCACGTGAGATTCACAATCATACATTGATTCGTGAAACCAATAACAACTCATGAAATTTTCATACATTGATCGCCCATTTTTCTTACCCAACATGAGCTCGTGCGTTTGTTCGTGAAATAGTTTGCAGACTGCATTATTCCTTGGAAAAACAATCAGACAGTTGATTTTTCAGTAAAAATTTGTCAAAACTTCTTTCAACATATCTTCATACGATATTTTCCAATCTAAATAAGCTGGTATCACAACACACATAAAGTACCTTTGTCCTAATAAAATTTGCAAAACTTAAGAAATAAAAACAATTATAAAATTGCTCGGGTTGCCTCTCCTGTAACGCTTGAATTTACATCGCGACACAATGGATTGTTACTTATTATCAGAAGGGGTTGAGTTGATAAAGAACATGAGGTTCCTCATCGCAATTGCATCTTTCTAGCATGTCCTTACATAAAAAAACTAATCCGTGAATTCCATGTTTTCCATGCCTAGCCACATTGTCAAGTAACTTTGTGGCCACAAAAAATGTGTATTCCATGAAATCCCCTCCATCCAATACATTGGATATGGTTTTGTTGACTAGGTCTAGGTCGAGAAAGAATGTCTCAACTAATATACTCTTGTGGATCCCGTGCTCTGATGGTTTTAGTATCATCTATTTAAACCTTCACCATTCATGTGATAAGTATTTACCTTTCATTTAATTTAAGTAGAGAAGGCTAGTTCTAATCTCTACTTTTCTTCTAGTCTGGCACCATTAATCCAAGAACACATTCATTTCTCCATCCTATATGTAGTAATGGTGGTTGGTGATGTGCTCAAATACCTTATATTTTATTCACCCATTGGAGATTACTGGAAGATCCTTAGTTTTATAGTCTCATCGAGCAAAGAACAAGGAAGGAGGGACTTCATCGCAGTTACGAGAAGGGATCTCGCAATCGCATTAAGCAAAAGGGAGTTGGGTTCACAGGTCCTTCATCGCGGTCACGTAAAGGGACCTCGCGGTCGCGATGACCAATAAGGCAGATGATCACGATCATAATGTCTTCCCTCCTGGTCACAATTAAGGCCTGAGGCCTGCACCTGCAACATCAACCAGCAGAAACTTAAGGCCAAAAAGTCTTCGAATGGGCCTACGGGCCTCATCTGGGACACCGCGCACGCAAATGAACTATGCTACCATACTAAAATTTGAATTTTGGACTCAATAAAATCGATAAAATTCCCAACGGAGGTTGATTTAATAAGAAGTGGGTCGCACACCCAAACTAACCTTTAGGCCAACTTTTCCAAAATGGAACACCAAGGCCTAAAATGAGTCTAAAAGCCTCGAGACCCGAACCAAAGGTCCCTCTAGCCTAAATTTGACATTCTGGAGCTAACAACACTGATGGAAATCCCATCAGAGGCTGTCTTCTCTAAATGTTGACCAAAGTCAACTTCCAAGTTCAACTAGCTAAAAAAACACAAAAAGCAACACAAAACTAAACCAAAACCTCCCAGACCCCGACCAAGGGTCCATCTAGACCAAAATCTATGTTTTGGAGCTAATGGAACTGTCAGAATTTGATTCCGAGCATGTTTACCAAGAATTTTGACCAAAATTAAAAAATTCTTAAGTTTAGGCTCTAAAATAGGAAAACATTCATAAAGACCAAACAAACGGCCAGGGCACCGAAATGCTGGTCCCAGCAAGCCATAAATGACTTGGAGCCGCTACAGCCAAGCCCTAACAGTACAAAGAAAGCGTAAATACGAGAATAACCAAAAGGGTCATTACATAATCAACTACTAAAAGGGACTTTCATCCTTGAAAGTCAAGATTACGAGAGTACCTGAAGACTCAAACAGCTGTGGATACTGAGCCCGCATTTCTCTCTCGGTCTCCTAGGTAGCCTCCTTAACTGGACAGTGCCTCCACTAAATTTTAACTACCGAAATCTCTCTAGACCTCAATCCCTAGACATCTTTGGATAAAATAGGAACCGGCTCATCAACAAAAGCCAATATCTCATTCGACTAAACCGACTCCTACTGCAACACATGAGACTTATCTGAAACATAACGCCTTAACATCGATACGTGTAAAACTTAGTGCATAGCTGAAAACATCAGAGGCAAAGCTAACTGATAGGAAACACCACCAACACTCTGAAGGATATCAAACAACCCGATATACCTAGGGTTAAGCTTTCCCTGCCTACCAAATCTCATCACGCCCTTCATGCGCGACACCCAAAGAAACACCAAGTCACCAATACTGAATTCTAAGTCCAAAAGTCTATGGTCTGCGTAGCTCTTTTGCCTTCTTTGGGGTGCCCGAAGTCCATCCTGAATCACCTAAACTCAGTCTAAGGAATCACAAAGTAAGTATGCACTCTGTATGTTGGACTCCAAACCATCAAAACAACCCACTGCAATCTACAATGCCTACCATACAATGCCTCAAATGGTCCATGCCAATGCTTGAATGATAACTGTTATTATATGCAAAATCCACTAACGGCACATACTGATCCCATGAAACTCCAAAATCAAGAACACAGGCCCGGAACATGTCCTCCAGGACCTAAATAGTCCTTTTGGATTGGCCATCTATCTGAGGGTGAAAAGAGATACTAAGTTGGATCTCTGTACCCAACTCTCGCAAAATAGTCCTTCAAAACTGAGATGTGAACTGAGTGCCATGTTCTGAAATGATTGAAGTTGTGACCCCATACAAATGAACAATCTCACAAAGGTAAATTTGAGCCAACCTCTTGCACTGTAAATAGAATGAAATGGTAGAAGTGCGCTAACTTAGTCAGCCTATTAACAATCACCCAAATGGAGTCAAACCCTCTAGAAATGCGTGGCAATCAAACGATGAAGTCCATAGTAATCCCTTCCCACTTCCACTCGGGAATGGAAAGTCTCTGTATCAGTCCACCAGGTCTCATATGCTCGAACTTAACCTGATGACAATTTAAGCATCAAGATACAAACTACGCTATGTCGTACTTCATACCACTCCACCAATAAAGCTTTCTTAAATCTCTATACATCTTAGCTCCACCCAGATGGATGGATTATATAATACAATCTACCTCATGGAGAATCAATTGAATCAAATCTTCAACTCTCAGAACAAAGAGATGACTATCAAACCTCAGAACACCATCGGAACCCAAAGTAGCCCGACTGGCCTCACCTTGATCAACCTGATCACGAATGTCACGCAATCGCTGGTCCTTAAATTGACGGCTCTGAATCTGATAAACCAAAGTTGAACGAACCTCAATACTGGCAAGAACTTTTCTAGGATCTGAGAAGTTAATCCTAACCAAACGGTTATCCAAGGAATGGATGTCTGAGCCCAATGGATGCACTAAAATTGAAATGGAAGCTAAGATGCCCATACTCATTTTCTTCCAGCTCAAGGCATCTGATACCATGTTTGCCTTGCCCGGATGATACAAAATAGTGAAATCATTGTCCTTCAGTAACTCAATCCATCTCTGCTGCCTAGAGTTTAGCTCTCGCTGACTCGTGATGTACTAAAGACTATGGTGATTGGTGAAGATCTCACAGTGAAACCCATATATATAGTGCCTCCAAATCTTGAGCGCAAATACTACTGCTACCAACTCCAAGTCATGAGTCGGGCAGTTGCGCTCATGAATCTTCAGTTGTCTCGACTCATAAGCTATCACATGACCCTGCTGCATCAATACATAACCAAGACCAACCCTAGAAGCATCACAATACACTGAGAATCCCTGACCCTCTACTGGCAAAGTCAACACTGGAGCTGAGGTCAATAAGGCCTTAAGCCTCTAAAAACTATCCTCACACTGATCCGACCACTAACATGAGACATCTTTCCTAGTCAACCTCTTGTAGTACCCTGCTAACTCGATTAAGCTATGAACCTTGGTAGGAGTAGTAGGTCTTAGCCAATCATGAACGGTTGAAATCTTTCCTGGGTCAACACTAATCCCATCCTTAGACACCACGTGTCCTAGGAATGCTATTAACTCAATCCAAAAGTCACACTTAGAGAGCTTGGCATAAAGCTGGTGATCTCTCAAAGTCTGGAGTATAATCCTCAAGTGTTTCTCATGATCCTCCTCACTCCATGAGTATATCAAGATGTCATTGATGAAGACTATCTTAAATAAGTCTAAATATGGTCTGAGCACCCTGTGCATCAAGTCCATGAGAGTTACAGGGGTATTATCAACCCAAAAAGACATCACCAGGAACTCATAATGGCCATAACTGTTCTGAATACTGTCTTAGGGATGTCCTCCACACTACTCCTCAACTGGTGGTAGCTTGACCTCAAATCTATCTTTGGAAAGACGACTGAACCCTGAAGCTGATCAAACAAGTCATCTATGCGTGACATTAGATACTTATTCTTCACAATCACCATATTCAGCTACCAATAATCAATACACATACGCATCGACCCATCATTCTTCTTCACAAATAGAACTAGAGCACCCCAATGAGACACACTCGACCTAATGAAACCCTTAACTTACATGTATTGAAGCTGATCCTTAAGATTTCTCAACTCAGCTTGAGCCATATGATATGGTGTAATAGAAATAGGCTTGGTGCCCAACTCTAACTCAATAGCAAAGTCAATATCTCTCTTTGGTGGAAGGCCTGGTAGGTCGGTCAGAAACATATCTAAAAAATCTCTAACCACAAGAACCGACTTAGGAGAAGAAGTGTCTGCACTAGCATCTTGATCATATGCTAAATAAGACAAACACCAGCGAGAAATCAACCTCTTAGCACGAAGGCAAGAAATGATCCCACATTATGCGCATCTAACAAAACCCTACCACACAACTGGGGATATTTTGGGCACGACTATAGTAATGGTTAATGCATAGCAATCCAAAACCGCTAGATGAGGGGATAATAAGTCGATTCCTAGAATTACATCAAAATTTAACATGTTTAAAATCAACAAGTTACATCAAGTCTCCAAATCACCACATCAATCATACAGGATCTCACAACATGATCCACTACAAAAGAATCACCTACTGGGGTTGAAACAGATATAAGAATAGATAATGGCTCACTAATCAACACCAAACAAGCAACATAGTAGGCAGAAAAATATGAACACATATATCTAAGAACAAACAAAGCTAAAGCTAACTGGTGGAATACACAAATTGTACCTGTGATCACCACATTCGAGGTCTCTACCTCTAGTCTACTCGGGACCATATAAAACTGACACTGTCCTCGACCAGACTGAACGTCATCCCTACCACCTACCCTGCCATGTGGGGCACCACCTCTACCCTGAATACCACCTCCATTAATTAGTGCCTGCACTACTTTGATAAGCTGAGCTGGCTGAGAGGCTGAATGAATTATACCTGACTGGGGGCAATCTCTAAGATAATGACCAATGAACCACACTCATAAGAAGTCCCTAATGGCCTACCCTGCCAGAATGAAATAGGTGTATTAGTGTGGCTAGTATGGCCTAATGCCCCAAAAGTTGTACCCCTTAATGTTTGGCCAATATAACCCTGGTGACTTCTCTGATCCTGCTCAAAGTGAGGCCCACTTGAAGCCTATAATGATGCTTGAACCAGCCGGCTAGACTGACCCTGCTGTTGTTCAGGTTGATACCCTCATCCCCAGTAACCTAAACTTCTACCACTATAACTGGAACTACTATACCTGCCCTGATTTTGTAGCCTCTTATCCTTGTCCCCCCCAATTATGATGGTGTAAATCCTCCATAGTATGAACATGGACTGCAATAGCCTGAAAGGATTGCCCACTGGCCACTAGTACCTCAATTTTCTGTCTAAGCTCTATCAGCAACCCCCAAACAAACTGGCAAACTCTGTCTAGCTCGGTAGGAATTATCATATCCCTAAATGGAGCCAACTGGTGATAATGGATCTCATACTCAGATACGGACATCGAACCTTGCATCAGTATGGTAAACTTCTCTCTGTGATGATCACGATTTCTTTATGGCAGGAACTTGGCAATAAAGGCCTCATAAAACTCTTTTCAAGCCCATTCAGGCAACAAAGATGGTATACAAGCTACCTGGGCCCTCTACCATAGCTTAGCTGGGCCCTCCAGCTGATAAGCAGTATAACCCACCCCGTGAGTCTCCAACTACCCCAGATGATGTAGCATCTCCTCACAAGTAGAAATAATGTCATACAGAACCTGACCAGAAGTACCAGAGAATCTATGTGGCGCCAATCTCTGAAATCTATCCAGAGCCTTTTGCTCTATCTCTGTCATATCTGGGAAAGGAGCACGAGGCTGTGCAACAGAAGGTACCAGAAGAACATCAACATGGGGAGACGCAGTATCAAGCTGCACTCCTAAACTCTACATAACCAAGGCTTCCCCTTGAGTGGATGTTTGTGTCATATCTGAAGGCTAGCCCTCGATCATATCCAATAACTGAAGAAGCAAACCCTGGATATTTGACAAAGAAGTTGGGGCTAATGCTGGTACAGAAGTTGATGCTGGCACTGGTGGTACCTGGAATGTCCTCCGGTCGACAAACTGCTACTCCGGGACTATTTATGGCTTAAACTCAGCCTCAGGAGCTCTAGTTGGTACCGCTGCTCGAGTACATCCTTGACCTCTACCTCTATAACCTCTCTGTCCCCTAGCTGTAGTTGGGTGTTTTAGGGTCGAAGGCTCGCCCTCGCTCACTGTCGAAGACCTCATACGAGACATCTGCGAAGACGGAACTAGAACAAGTGAGATTCCAAGAAACCAATTCGGATAAGATGCACCATATAGAAGCAAGAAAAGAGTCATATTTCCTAAGATGCCATTGTAGCCTCCCAAAGATTGAGTACGGACATCTCCACCCTGATCCGCAGGATTCTACTAGACATTATCTCTTATACCAATGACACCGATGAACCTAGGCGCTGATACCAAGCTATCATGACTTGATTTCTCAAGTGATGATGGCACCTACAACCCCCCATGTATGCGTACCAATCCCCATAACCCAGAACCATTAGTTATAAGGTACTATCTACTAAGCATGCGGAAGAAGTAATATATGAGCGAAAGCAAGAGATAGAGTAAAGGAATAAATCAATAGGAACATATATATAAATAGGAACTAAACCATACCATGACCTGGCATCACAGTATAAGAGTCTCTACTAAATAAATAAAGTACACGGTTCCAAAATAATATATATATTTATATATATATATATATATATATATATAAATATATATATATATATAAATATATATGTCTCAGAATAACAAAAGAGTATGTAATACTAAAGAGGAGATAAAAGCAAAGATCCAACCACCAGGAGCTCACCCTCAGTGTTGAATGATCCAAAAGCACTCTGCACGAGTCTCCACGAGTATACTACGCTAGCCCACACTAGGATCTGCACCAGAAAGATATAGAGTGTAGTATGAGCAGCAATTGCAAAGGAACGAGTACCCAGTAGGTATCATAGGCCAATTGAGTGAATATAAGATATAAAAGCAATAAATAGTAGAAATCAAGGAAGGTAGTCACAGGAGCTAATGGATAAGTACACGAAAGCTAGCACAAATAAAATACAAGGAGAAAACAATCATACTCGGCCATCTACTATCAATATATATATCACAGAATATAGGTGAAGGAAAGAAGAACGCACCTGGAGTCCTTGCAATAATAATATATATAGAGAAAGTTTATGGACTAGGCGGTATACCGATAACCTCAAGTAAAAACAGAAGGAAGGAAAGTAACCGAACATAGACATGCTAGCAGTGAATTACAAAAGGTAAGGATGATCAAATAAAAACCCACAAGTAACTATAGAATGAACCAATACTATAATAAAATATAATAATAAATCTACCTACAGTCCCAATAGGCACCCATAAACCCGAGGAACACATACAAGTGAAAACAAACCCTCCGGCATCCCATGACTAGAGCGTACACTTAACAAATAGAAAACAAGAGTGGAATCATACACAAATGAATGATATGATGAAATAGAGTGAAAAACAGATGTAACCATAGCACTGTATGTACCTCATCCAATGCCAATAGGCCAAGTAGGTAGGATCCTTGGAATGACGCCCCTGTATACCTCAACTGCACCGTATACCCCTACTCCAGCATATTCAGCACGTAGTCCCTGCTCCGGATTGGCAAGGTTCATGGAGGTCCTCCACCACATACTAAATCTCAAAATCTCATAATATCCTATATAAATGCCCGGAGTGCATCCGAGTCTAAATTAGTAATCAAGTCTCAAAATCCTCTTAAAGGGTGCCCTAAGTGTATTTGGGTCTGAAACAGTAGTTAAAGCAAGACTGTCGCTTGAATCGATCGAGTCTAGTATCATCTTAAATTAGTAGTAAAACATTTCCAGTACTATAACTCAACCGAGTCTAGTATAATTATCAAAAACGATGATAAAATCATCATTTAGTCTCTCTTACCCTAAGAAGATCCATAAAGAATAGTTTCAAACCCTTTATAACCATTTTTACTGAAAATGGGCCCTCAGGGCCATTCAAGGTTTAAGAAACCATTTATAGTGGGCCTGCAGCCAAAATAGTAGTAAAACATGCAGAAAGTCTCTTTATATGAATGATAATTGCATGCTCAAATGCAATCAACAGCCCAACATCTCAAAATTAACCTATCAGTCCTGCAAAGGCTCCAATCGCTCTACAACATAGATAAACAACTCTATAATCGAGATACCAATGTCCAAGACTTGTGGATATTCCCAAATAACCCACCATTTATGGTCCTAAGTCAAATACAAGACCACACAGGACCACAAGGGAATCCTACCAACTACACAAATACTACAATGATATGGGTGAAATAAGACAGATAGAAATTAAGCGAACAAGGTCTGGGGTGCCAAGCTAATAAAACCCAAACCAAGAATGCTAGTTAGTACAATTATAGCCTATATACGAAGAATATAATATAGAGAGAGGACCATAACCTACATGTCATTCGATTACAAGCTACTAGAACGATGATGTCCAAGCCCATACTACTCTGAGAAGTCCCAAAAAGGAATCACACTATCACAAATATAATCTATGCATTAAAAAGAAGCTAATGATACCCATATTTCTAAATGTATAGCCGAGTTGAAATGTAGGTCACAAGCAGGCCCGTGGGTCCCGCAACCCAAAGCTGGAAACTAAGAACACCACTATAATCCTAACACTCTCATGAGTGTATGCTTCGAAAATGAGAAGAATTATACCAGCAAGAAGGGCTCAAAAAGCCACAACAATAAAGATTCAAAGAAGGAAATAATAAGAGAATCAAAGAAAAATCTAACGGAAATCATATGGAAACTTACCGAATTAGAGTCATGGAAATGATCAGGAACTAAGAATTATCACCCTACCCACTGGAATTGAAGTTACACTGAGTTTTGGGGAGCTTGGAGCTACTAGCAATGGAGGATAATTATTTTAAAGTGATGAAAACAAAGAGGGGAGTATATATACTACTAGGGGTCCTTCATTGTGATAGTGAAAGGACCTTATGCGATCAAGAGGAACATGCTGGCTAGACCATTCCAATTGTGATGACTAGCCAAACGGTCGCGATGAACAAGGTAGGAGGGACTTTATATCAGTCGCGATCGGGTATAGGCAAAAGTGATCTGGGTCCACAGGCCCTTTATCGCGGTCACGTGAAGGGACCCTCACATTTGCGATGACCAATAAGGCAGACAATAGTGATCATGATGGCTTCCCTCATGGTCGCAATTAAGGCATGAGGCCTGCACCTGCAATAAGATCCAACATAAACTTACGGCCAAAAAGTTTCTTGATGGCACCACGGGACTCATTTGGGACACTGCGCATGCAAATAAACTTAGTTATCCTACCAAAAAGGGCATCCCAGACTCAACAAAATCGATGAAATTCCTAACGAAGGTTGATTTAATGAGAAGTGAGCCCCATGCCCAAAAACAACCTTTACACTTTTTCCAAAGTGAAACCCCAAGGGCTAAAATGAGTCCAAAAGCCTCAGGACCCAAACCAAAGGTCCCTCTAGTCCAAAGTCAACATTTTGCAGCTAACAACGCAAATGGAAATCCCATTTGAGGCTATTTTCTCTAAATGTTGACCAAAGTCAAACTTCAAAGTTCAACTGTCTAGAAAACACAAAAAGCATCACAAAACTAAACCAAAAGCTCCCAAACCCAAACCAAGGGTCCATCTAGACCAAAATCCACATTCCAGATCTACCAAAACTATCAGAATTTGATGCCAAACTTATTTACCTAGAATGTTGACCGAAGTCAATGAATTTATAAGTTTAGGCTCTACATTAGAAAAACAGCTATAAAGACTAAATGAACGGCCAGGACACTAAACTGATAGTCCCAGCAAGCCATAAATGACTTGGGGCCACTATAGGCAATCTCTAACATTACAAAGAAAGCATAAATATGGGAATAACAAGAAGTGTCATTACAGTGCCTATGCAAAGAGCACTCTTGTAAGTAGTTTCTTTGATGCTGATGATGATAGTTTTCAATGCAGTTGCAGAATAATCCTTTCGCCTTGAGGATTATGTAAATGGAGGAGTTGATCCTCACGGCCTCTCTATCTACTTGGTGATGTACAATTACATAGGTATATGCAATCATATCATCTTTAATTGCAGGCATAGCTTTTGAATATGCATATTCTGATCAACAATAATCTATTTTTGGGGGTCTGCCATATTACCTAAATCACATATAAAATACAAACAAATTTGATGTAAAAGAACAACTTAATTAAATAGAAACCATTTGAGGTTGAATTCTTTTGATGAATATATGACTTTTGGCCTAAATTTGAACTCTTGTTGGTTGCTTGATTGAGAGTCTGTATGGATCCATCTTGAGTCGAACATGTGCCATGTGTGTTAGAATTTTGTGATATTCCATGCTTTCGTATTGATGTCTAGAACTTGCCCAGTGTGTTTGCAAAAGGAAATGAAGAATGTTAAGCTTAGGAGATGATATAGTCATTTCTTTGATTAGCCAATTTTTATCATTTGTTTTACCTACACAAAATATGTCCCTAGTTAGCCCCGTTGAGCCTTTAGCCTATTCTTTTGGTATCCACATCTATAGCTTAATCCTTTTGTTTCAATTGACCGTGAATTTGATCCAAAACTCCTAAGCGCTTTAATTGAAAAATAAGAGTTTGAAGGAGTGAGAAAGAATAAAGGAAATAGCTGAAGATAGATGCATGTAGAAAGTTTAAGGGTGCAAGAAAAATTCATAGACTTTAGTAGGTAGTAGAAAAAGAAAAAAGAAAAAGAAATAAGAAAAAAAATTGTTTGATAATTGAGTACTCCTTACTAGTGGTGTGTGAACGTGCTTAAAGATATGGGAAAACAAGGAATTCTATGGGCGAGAAGAGTATAAGAAAGAAGTTTGTTGATTGAGAAAGGTGCTTAATGAAAAAAAAGTGATATTGAGTTTAGCCAAAATAATTCCTACCCGTTCCTTAGCCTACATTACCACCCAAAAAGTCCTACTTGATCTTGAGTTTAACATTCTTGTATTAGTGGAGTAGTACACTAAGGTCAAGGCTATGGTTCATCGTATGTTGCATGTGAACTTCTTTGTGAGAGTGAGCGTAATTCAATTTCTATACCCATTTATGTGATAAATTGCTTCTGAGTGAATATGGGTAACTCTCTTGTGGTGAGGGCACATGGTTGAAGATAGATAGGTGAAATTCTTGATTTCTTGATTGGGTAATTTATGAGTGTTTACTATGATCGTAGAGTCAATTCTTGAGGCTAGGAGGTCTTGAAGTAGTTATTTAAGATCTTTGGATTAATGAAACATGTGGTGCTAAGGGCTTGCCATCTAGTCATTGTAGTCTTAGCTTGAGTATTCTTGTATTCAATTGGTATAGTTTTTAATATAGTGTAGGACATGAATATATATCTTACTTGAGGACGAGCAAGGGTTTAAGTGTGGGGTGTTGATGAGAGGCTAAAAGTACGCTTTTATACAATCATTCGCCTCTCATTTGTCCTTTTTTGTTGTCTTATTGAGCTTAAATGTTATGAATTACACTTATATTTTGTGTTTTATTTATGTAGGAGTATCTTGAGGTATTTGTAGCTTAAGCAAGAGGAAAAAGAGCACCAAGAAATACAAAGGAACCAAGGAATAAGCGACACTACAAAGCAATGCAAAACGAGCAAAAATGGGCTAAGGGTGTTGTGCCTTGCGCCACTGACCCAAAGCAAGCAGTGGCGCGGATTTAATCTACCATCTGAAGTTTTCCAGAATTGTTTTCTTCGCGCCACTAGACAAAAGAGGGACAACAAGCGGATTTTGGCACCAGTCTGAAATTTTCATTGTTCCTTGCGCCACTGCTCCGATTTTGGGCGGTGGCACGAGCGGGTACTTATCCTAACCCAATTGGGTTTGGTTTTCTTAGTCCAAGGGGTTCCTAAACTCTATAAATACTTCCCTACCACGTTTTATATGGAGAAGAACTAATTTGGGGAAGGCAAAAACCTACGGCAAGGCTCAAGAACAAGGTCTAGTTTTATTTCTTTATTTTATTTTTGATTCTTTTCTTGTAAACTCATGAAATCTCTTCTTCCAAAGAGATTCATGAGTAGATAAACCTTTAGTATCTAGGGTTGTAGCTAAAGACATGAAGGTTGGCATTTAATTATTATATCGTTTAGTTTGGATTTTCATTATTGAGTTATTTATCTTCCTTTGCTCTTAATTGTTTGTTAACTTGATCACCTAGCAAACACTATCTATGGTGCATAAATTGGAATAGGAATAGGGTGTTTATGTACACAAAAAGGGAATGTAGGGCTTGGTTGTGAACTCTATAGGGAAGGGGGAACAATTCACTAACATGGATAGGAATATACCCGTTAGCCTTTCCCAGTTGATACGGAAGAGAAATCATATGCCCTTCACTATCGACCGACGACCATAGGAATATAGGCGTTAGGAATAGTCGAGGAGACCTTGAGTTGTTGGAAAAACGCTCAACATGGTTAAAATCAACCCGCAATAAGTAACTCAGAAAATCAACTAAACGTATGGTTTGAAAACTTAACTGGATTGTCAAAATACCATAACCCTGGAACTTTTCTCAAATCTGAATTTCAACCCATTAAATCAAAGCTTGTCACCATTTGTTATTTATTTTCTTTCAAAATACACAAATCACTCTTCACTATTGGTTACCTACTGAATAGCTCGTATAAGAATTCAACCTAGTTAATCAATTCGTTAAATCCCTTGGGTACGATATCTAGACTCACATCCTATATTACTTGTACGGCCGCATACACTTGTGTGTGCAAAAGGACGCAACATTACACATCACAATCTAACGATTATCATCTGTTAAATCATACCTTGTGTATTTTGAATAGAATATATAAAAGCCTATGTATTTTTTTTTGGGTGAATAAATTTTTTTATTGATACCAAAGTGCTATTTAAATAATCAAACACGGCATACCACCAGTTCCTCAATATTGCATAAACTAAGACTCAAAATGATAAATTGTAATATCCAGTCTATTATATCTATCTATGCAGTGAACTGAATAGAAGATAGAATTATAACTCGATAACTATTGCTAGATCAACAAAAAAAACAGTGCTCTACAAGGTCAAATCAATATATTAATTTTAGGTAATTATTTAATTATAGGTATAAAGTGTATAAGGGAGCACAAAATTATGTGAGTTGTTGTCACACCCCTTTTGTTGATGGGTTTTTTCAATTTAAGTGACGGTATTGAATATGGATTATTTTATTTAAGTCGCTCCTTGGAATTGAGTTTTAATGGTGTCCCAAGTCACCTTTTTGAATCCCTAATCAAAAGAAAATGACTATTTATTTTGGTCCGCAAAAACAAAAGACCGGATAAGGAATTCTGTTGACCTAGGGGAAGATACGAGGCACCCCTCGAGTCCTGTGATTCTAGCATGGTCGCTTTTATCAATTCTTTTACGTGTCCTTATCCAAGACGCAGAGTTGCGACCTCAGTCAAGACGATATAATATTCGCGCTTTCGTTAGAATTAACGCTTGAAGCATTTATTCTACTAAATCGGGGCAACTATTTGGTCCTTTTCCACTCTTATTTTTCATTGTTTCAATGAGTCTATGAAATAACTAAAAATAGTAACAAGAGCGTTGTCACCGAAAACTAGAAATAAGAAACCGCAATCCAAGCTCCAACCTACGAACTTTCAAGAATACTCTCCATTTTTACTGCATTTGCTCTCCTTTCTTTTTCCTCCTCTCTTCTCTAATCTTTTTTCTCGTCCGTTTATCTCCGTGTGCGTATGTTTTTCTATATTTTTTTTTCTTCTATGTTGTGTGTTATCTACTGTATGCATGTGTGGTGTGGTGAGTGTCGTATGTGTGTGTGCGTGCAGCTGGTCATTAGGGACGTGAGAGAGAGGGAGTAGGGGAGAAGTTGAGCCTTTTTAGGGGAGAGGGGTTTTAGGGGAAAAACATGGGGAAAGGGGTGTGTTTTGGGATGTGTCGATTAGGGAAAGTTGGGGGGATTAGTTTTAGTATTTTAGGTAGTTTTCTTTTTTAGGAGATCTTTTGTTTCTTTCTTCTTTATTTTTTTTATGTTTGGTTGAAAAAAAAAACATATATATGTACATGCTAACAAAATATATTAACTAATTAATTTTGTACTAACAAAATATAGAAAAATTTAAATAGCTAGTCTAAAATAACATGTCACTAAAAAATACTAAAATTACTAGCTTATTCGGTAAAACCTAAATCTAAGGAACATATATTTTTTGAAATTCTTTTTATTATTCGAAAAAGCAAACAACAAACTTATCCTAAAATATGATTCTATTTGTGTAGTTTTTGATTTTCAAATGAAGACTTACTTAAAATAAAAATCAATAAATAACTAGGCTAAAATAAAATATAACTACGAAAATACTAAAATTACTAGCTTATCTATTAAAACTTTCAAAGGATTTCTAATGAAGGTGAAGCTTCATCTTCTGCTGCTGCTGTTCCACAGCAGGTCATTAATTTGGAAGAAATTCCAAAAGATAGCCCGTTATACGAGCATGCGCAAGCATATTTGCAGGCACAAAAGCTTAACGGTGATACCTTTGCTTCGGTCACAAAAGAGGATAATGATGATATCAAATCCTATGAAAAACTTCCAAAAAAGGAAATTATATTTCTTTTAGAAAACTGTGATATTCAGAGAAGAAATGAACCTTGGAAAATATTCCAGCGGTATCTGATTAAAGGGTTATACTACTCGGGTGAGTCATGCTTCTTTTAATGATTTAAAAGAGGAGGTTGAAAAACTAAAAAAGGAAATCATTTTTCTTAAGCATAATCAGGCTATTCATGACACGAGGATTTCTCAGATTGAGAAAGATTCGGAGCATATCAGCTCCATTCAATCCAGTTCTACAAAAGGTAAAGAGGTTTGCTGTGATGAACCTAACATTAATGATCCTAAAAATAATATGTTTTTGGGAATGATGCAGGTGGTTACTGCGCACAAATGGTATATTAAATGCACCATTTTAATTGATAATAGTTTCTCTATTACTAGTGATGCTTTGATCGATAGCGGTGCAGATGTAAGCTGCATCCAAGAGGGTCTTGTTCCCTCAAAATATTTTCAAAAAACTACACACATGGTAAAGTCTGCATCAGGTCATGCTTTAGATATAAAGTATAAACTGTCTAATACAAAGATTTGCCAGAATAAGGTGTGCATTCCCCATTTCTTCTTTCTGGTAAAAAACCAGTTGCATCCTCCAATTATACTTGGAACACCTTTTATAAATGCAATTTATCCTTTTACCCATATTGATTCAAAAGGATTTTCAGCATCTTATAAAGACAATGTCATAACATATACTTTTATCACGGAACCAATAACTCGTGATATTAATGCTTTGATTAATTTAAAGCAAAAACATGTTGATTCTTTACAATATGAACTGTTTAGCATGAATATTTTTGAGTCTCTCAAATCTGCTAAAATACAGGAAAAAATAAAAATGATTTCTGAACAGATCGCCATTGATATTTGCGCCGATCATCCCAGTGCTTTTTGGAATCGAAAAAAGCATATTGTTACTCTTCCGTATGAGGAGGAATTTTCAGAGGATAATATCCCAACTAAGTCTCGTCCCTGCCAAATGAATTCAGAGTTAGTAGAATTCTGCAAACGGGAAATAGATACATTATTGCAAAAGGGTTTAATAAAGCCTTCAAAATCTCCTTGGTCTTGCACAGCATTTTATGTTAATAATGCGGCGGAAAAGGAACGAGGAGTTCCCAGGTTGGTAATAAATTACAAACCTTTAAACAAATGTTTGAAATGGGTAAGGTATCCTATTCCCAACAAACGTGATTTGTTATCCAGATTATATGATGCTAATATATTTTCAAAATTTGATTTAAAATCAGGTTATTGGCAAATTCAGATTTTCAAAGAACATTCTTATAGAACTGCTTTTAATGTTCCTTTTGGGCAATATGAATGGAATGTTATGCCATTCGGTTTAAAAAATGCCCCATCTGAATTTCAAAAAATCATGAATGACATCTTTAATCCATATATGGATTTTATCATAGTTTATATTGATGATATTCTGGTATTCTCTAAAACCCTTGAAATGCATATTAAACACCTTGACATTTTCAAGAAAATTGTAATACAAAATGGTTTAGTTATTTCAAAACCAAAAATGAGTTTATTTCAAACTGAAGTTCGTTTTCTTGGACATCTTATTAGTCAAGGAAAAGTCACTCCTATTCAGAGGGCTATAGACTTTGCATCAAAGTTCCCAGATGTTATTACTGATAGAACTCAATTACAGAGATTTTTGGGCAGTTTGAATTATATCTCTCCTTTTTACAAAAATCTTTCGCGAGATTTAGCACCATTATACGACAGGCTCAAAAAGGATTATAAATCCCCGTGGACTAATAGTCACACTGCTTTGGTAAAGAACATCAAATTACGAGTTCAGTCTTTACCTTGTCTAACGCTTGCTAACCCTGCTTGGCAAAAAATTGTTGAAACAGATGCTTCTAATATTGGTTATGGAGGGATTCTTAAACAGATAAATCCCAATGATAAAAATGAATATCTTATTAGATTTCATTCAGGAAAATGGACTGAGGCCCAGAAAAAATATGCTACTGTGGCCCATGAAATGCTTACTATTGTTAAATGTGTCCTTAAATTTTAGGATGATTTATATAATCAGAGGTTTTTGATAAAAACCGATGCTCAGTCAGTCAAATTCATGTTTGACAAAGACTTTAAACATGACGCATCAAAACTTATATTTGCTAGGTGGCAGGCTCAATTAGCCCCATTCGACTTTGATATTCAATATAAGAAGGGAATTGATAACTCTCTTCCAGATTTCTTATCCAGGGAATATATTCAATAATGATTTATTTAGCTTTCTTATCTGAAGAAACTCTTATGATTCTATTAAGGGTAATTATTTTACCAAAAGATCTTAAAGAACTTATTATTGAAAAAATCATTGATAATTTGATTAGAGAAGATTTCTCTATTCATGACTACTCTGAAGTCATAAGAGATGACTTAACAGATTATTTTTCAGAATGACTAATCTGTTTTGGTACAGGATGGACCCGCCTTGGCGACAAGTGCGAGGAAAAGGACGGGGAAGATCAGCCCCGGGAAGGTCCTCTCAGAATACCAGTACGCAAGGATCGTCATATCGATCAAGCTACCTTCTTTTCAACCAAAGAATTTTTTATCATTAAACGATTTTCAACTTCTTTTAAAGAATAAGGGGCTTGATATTCAAAATCATTTTTAACCTTTTCCACAACTGGTTTTGAAGAACTAGTGGCAAGATTAATAATTTTTTCACGAAGTTTGTTATCAGTAACTTCTTTTAGCAATTCAATGATATTATCAGATGAAAACATATTGATAGCAAAATCTTGAAATTGTGACTGAAGTTTATAGATATCATCTCCTTCAGTTTCACAAGTGCAGGTATTACCCTGGCAAGTGGTGCAATTAACCTGTTCATCATGATCAGAAAAGTCTATAAGATCAATATTTGATTCAGTATCAGAATATGATTCATAATCTTCATCTGATCCAGAGGTGTATAATAAACTATAAACCTTTTCTTGCATTTCTGGATCAAGTAGTTCTAAAGCTTTAAGCTTATTCAATTTGCAATTTGGGGCAATATGCCCTCTCTTACCGCATTTGTAGCACTTGATTTTAGAAAGATCTCGTCCTGACCTATCTTTAGTAAATCTCTTAGATCTTCGAGAGCTTCTTTTATGGTCTCTCTCTTCTCTAGACATTCGCCTAGATCTTCGTCTCCTCCTCCTGTCGGAACCTTCAGTCCTAGAAGAGCGGTAGTACTCTTTTTTACTGCCATAGGCCGTTGGTTCAGGTAAACCGAACTGAGTACAAAAATCTCCAAGCTGAGATCTTTCTTTTTGCTTATTCATTTTAAGCTGTTGAGACATACGAAGTTCGTTGCATAGGTTTAACCCTTCTTGAGTACAAACCCCAATTAGCTTACCATAAGTGTAATCCCTATAAGGAATTTCGAGGTGGTCTAACTTTAGGAATCGTCCATTTGTTTAACAAATCAAGGTTTTGAGGTATATCAACCTCTTCAAGTCTAGTACTTTTAGTACTACTTTGTTCTCCGAGATCCATAAACAAATAAGTTCCATATCTATATCAAGTATTTTCACATCTATCTCATATATACCATGAACAATGTCTAGGCTCTGATACCAAATTACAGGATCGGAGACCGGGCGGTAATCCGCCATGATCTATGATCTAGTTAGTCAGCATCCTTATACAAGCGGAGACCGGGCGGTAATCCGCCATGATCACGCAGTTATAAGAACTGAAATCTTCGAGAATTTTCATGAAATTTCTTAAGACTATATGGAGACTTACTCTTTTACCTGAGCAAAGGGCCTGTCAGGAACCCAGTACATACTCTTATTATACTCTTGTCTAACGGTTCTAACCCAATAGCGGTTCTAACCGGACCAGAGGCACCCTTTTCAACACATATCTCGGGCTAAAGCGGTCATGGCTTGCTACAGGCTTGCCAGACAGAGATAATAAGAGATATTCTAGATCCGACTGTACCACCATCTCAGAACCCAGTCAAGAAACTTCATAAAAATTCCGTTCTATTTAAGTAAAGCTTAGATCCGTTCATGGTGCATATAGGAGAGACGATTAGATACAAGATATAGACATGGAAGATGTTTAGCCGGACATAGTCCTGGCTAGAAGAAGAGTACTGTGATTAAAAACTTAAAAGAAAAGTAACTACCTTGAAGGATGGCCAAGATCCCAAAGTTGTTTAGCGAAAACTGATCCAAAATTTTATTGATAATCGGAACAGTGGATAAAGCTTTCTATTTTCTCTTTACAAAAGTTGAAAGAAAACAAGAGAATTCAAAATTTTCTGTCTATCCTCCCCTAAACAAAGTGGGAGCTTATATAGAAAATGAAATAAAACAAAAGGAATCTATGTACAGTAGGAATGGGTCCCATATGGGTCCCTAAACAGTGAATCTACTGTTTGCACAGTTTATATACTGTATACTAATCGTGACTGAAGTGTTGAACTTCTGCCTTCCTCATATCTTGTTTTTGCCATAATCTAATGACTGTTTTGATAAAAGATATAATAACCTTGGAAAATATTCCAGCAGTATCTGATTAAAGGGTTATACTACTCGGGTGAGTCATACAAAACTCGGGCATATTATGAAACCATCTTAACCAGCACCGGAAGTGCAGAAGTTCAACACTTCATGAGTGCGGGATATAGTATTGAAGAGGGTGTTTATAACTTCTCGAAAATTGTTATTAAACAGATTATATCTGTCGAAGATTGGGGAATGTCAACAATGAGAGAAAGGCAGATTAGCCTTAAAGGCATTTCTATGAGCTTTACCTACTGGGATTATATCCAAGCCTTTGATAAAGTATTTTACTATAATAATGAAAGAAACAAACACACATGGTTTGTAAAAATTTGTGCAAAAATATTTACAGGGACAATCCCTAATTGGTTTATCAATTGGTGGTCATACCACGGACCTACGATAAACATTTTACCCCCAATATTTCTTCAGTTATACAGAGATTGGGCAAAGGTGTCCCCCTTTATGAATGAATTATATCACGCAGATCATATCTGCTGGCTGGAGAAAATTGACCAAGTCTATTTTTTCATTGAATTCTCTATACCATGGATTCATAAATGGACTCCAGAAGTCGGCTTTACGGAAGAAAATATTCCTGCGTTATACCGAGTCTTCTACAACAATTTCTGGGAAAAATTACTCAGAAAAGATAACAAGTCCAAAGAATTGATTGGGCAAGAATTAATAGACCTTATTGAAAAAACTGTTGAAGAATATAAAAACCTTCCACAGAAGAAGATTAATGTCCATAATCCATCTGTTATACATATGGCTAGAAGAATCTCCACGCAAGAAGGAGACAAAGAAGCCATGATAAGCGCTTACTTAGAGGAGGTGAAAAGAAATTTGCTGGAAAACATAACTCAGATAGATAAATCTGATACTTCAATGCGAAGTGAAACCAGCAATGAAGAAGCCCAGCGCAACAATGAAGATGTTATACTAACCACTGAAGAATTACAGGATACCGAGGACCTTTTACAGTCCCTGAAGGCCATGAGAGATTATGGCAAAAACAAGATATGAGGAAGGCAGAAGTTCAACAAAAAATAAAACGCCTAACCCTATCTTAAAATATGACTCTATTTTTGTAGTTTTTCGATTTTTCAATATAGTATGACTCTAGGGTTGTGGTTAAAGACATGAAGGTTGGCGTTTAATTATTATGTCGTTTAGTTTGGATTTTCATTATTGAGTTATTTATCTTCCTTTGCTTAATTGTTTGTAAACTTGATCACCTAGCAAACACTATCTATGGTGCATAATTTGGACTAGGAATAGGGTGTTTATGTACGCAATAAGGGAATGTAGGGCTTGGTTGTGAACTCTATAGGGAAGGGGGAACAATTCGCTAAAGTGGATAGGAATATACCCATTAGCCTTGCACAGTTGATATGGAAGAGAAATCATATGCCCTTCACAATCGACCGACGAACATAGGAATATAGGCGTTAGGAATAGTCGAGGAGACCTGGAGTTGTTGGCAAAATGCTCAACATGGTTAAAATCAACCCCCAACTAGTAACTCAGGAAATCAACTAAACGTATGGTTTGAAAACTCAACTGGATTGTCGAAATACCATAACCCTGGAACTTTTCTCAAATATGAAATACAACCCATTAAATCAAAGATTGTCACCATTTGTTATTTATTTTCTTTCAAAATACACAAATCACTCTTCACTATTGGTTACCTACTGAATAGTTCGTATAAGAATTCAACCTAGTTAATCAATTCATCAAATCCCTTGGGTACGATATCTGGACTCACATCCTATATTATTTGTACGGCCGCGTACACTTCCGTGTGCGAAAGGACTCAACAAGTTTTTGACGGCCTTGCCGGGGATTTGATTTGAAATTGATACTACCTTAGGTTTTTGTTGAACTATTCAGATTTCACTTTTGTTTGTTGTTTTTGTTTACTTCTGGTCACAGGTTAGTTTATGCTAAACACTCGGAGTCAAGGCAATCCCTTGATTCCCATTAATCACGAGCTAGAACGCACTCTTAGAGGCCTGAGAGCTATGGGTGACCACGTGAATGACCCAATTGATCCGAATAATGTTGAAAATAGGGGTGCAGTCCAGCCCACTGTTCCACCACATGTCCCAGTGCTTAACTTTGCATAGCCGAATCGGGAAAATACCTCTAAAGCGATTGTCAAGCAAACCATCACAGGGAACTTTGAGCTTAGAGAAGGCATGGTGCGACTAGTGCAGAACACTTGTCAATTTGAGGGTAAACCACATGAAGACCCGTACAAGCATCTACAAGAGTTCATTGACTTGAGTGATAACTTTCACTACCAGAATGTGAGTGACGAATATATGAAGTTGACGTTGTTCCCTTTCTCATAACCTGCCGGTTCTATCAGATCATAGGACATATTATCTGAATGGTTCCTCAACACGTTCTTTTCTTCTCGAAGTACAAAAGAGCTCAGAGGCAGAATTTCTTGATTTTTTCAAAAAGATGTTGAATCCCTTCCCCAAGCTTGGGAGTGATACAAGGGATATTTGACAGATTGTCCGCACCACTAGCATCCCAAGGAGATCATTGGACACAATTTTATTGAAGGTTTGAGGCCAAACTCGAAATCATTTCTTGATGCTACAGCTCAAGGGAAAATCTTGTCCAAGAGCTAAGATGAAATAGAGGCGTTGCTCAACCTTATGTCTGTAGGACACAGAGATTATACAGAACCGAGCAGAATATTCACCGCAACTCAGAAGACGTCGGGGTAAGCTTGAATTAGATGATATAGTTGCCATACGATCCGACATTAGACAGCTGGTTAACACGGTAAAAATATTGGTCACCAACCTAAATATGAGCCAGGTTCAGCAAGTGCAACAAGTTCAGGCAGCTGCATTATTTGGTGAAAAGTGTGGTGAGAACTATGCTTATTCGGGATGCCCATTGAATCCTGAGTCTATTTTCTATGTGGGGAAGCAGAATTATAGAAACTACCCAAACTTATCTATGGTGGAAATCAGCAGGTCCAGAGACAACAATATGTACAGCAGGGTCAATAAGTGAGTAGTTCTTTGGAACAAAACTCTAAAGAAGTTAATGACCCAACAACAACAAGTTCAGCAGGCACAGGCACATGTTAATGTTGAAACCAAGAAGGATATCAATGAATTACAGATTCAAATGGGGCAACTTGCCACCATACTTCATGATAGGCCTCAAGGTACCTTGCCTAGTGATACAAAGATGCCCAAGCAGGTTATGGCCATCACTTTGAGAAATGGACGAGAGTTGCAAGAAGAAGAGCCTCCAAATCAAAAGGTCACTGGGGAGAGGGGCTTGAAAACTACAAGAATCCACCTCCATTTCCACGAGCATTGATTCATGCACCAACTGCTGAGCCAGAGTTAGAGAGTGCACCAGAAAAGGTAGTTGAAGAAGAGACTATTGAGCAGATTGAGATGGTAAGAAAGAGACCTCCACCACCATTCCCTCAAAGGTTTCAGAAAAGCAAGGAAGATCCTAACTATAAAAAGTTCCTTGATATCTACAAGCAGCTTCACATAAACATTCCTTTGATTGATGCTTTGACGGACATACCAAAGTATGCTAAGTACTTACGAGATATAGTGGTTGGAAAGAGAAGGATGAGAGAGTTCAAGACGATTACACTCACTGAAGAGTATAGTTCGAGGGTATTGAGCAAACTTCCTCAAAAGCTCAAAGACCCTAGGAGCTTCACCCTGCCCATACAGATTGGTGAAGATGAGGTTGGGCATGCATTATATGATCTTGGGGCGAGTATTAACTTAATGACTCTATTTGTTTTCAAGACACTAATCTTAGGAGAGCCACATCCCACCACTATTTGTCTCCATCTAGCAGACAGGTCTCGGGTATATCTAGAGGGAATAATTGAGGATGTGCTCATCAAGGTAGGTAAGTTTGTGATTCCTGCCGACTTTATTATTTTGGATTATGAAGAAGATCAGCAGGTACCTGTTATCTTGGGACGCCCATTCCTTGCAACTGGTGGATCTTTGATAGATGTGCGAAAAGGAGAATCGAAGATGAGAGTTCATGATGAGGAAGCAACGTTCAAGGTATATAAGTCACTCTCTACCCCTTCACACTATAGAGATTTGTGCATGATCGCAGAAGTAGTCAAAAATAAGTGTGGGGTGGAAGAGAGTGGGTTTAAAAAAGTTGAAACTATGAATATTGCTAATGAATTGTCTGAGGTGCAGAAAAAAGAGTCGCTCAAGTTGTTTAGGGAGCATGAGCATGTGTTTAGATGGTTAGAAAGTGACCCAAAAAGGGATGTTAAGAGTAAGAGGAAAGCGAACGAAGAAAGTGATCCTCCAAGAGTGAAAAAGAGGCAAAATCTCTACCATAGGGGGAGGAAGAGATTAAGAGAAATTGATTGATTTATGACTTGCGTCGTGTCGCGACGTTAAATGAGGTGCTGATTGGGAGGCAACCCAATTTTGTAATAGTTTAGTTTTTGTTTATAGTGTCACTTTTTTTTTGGTTGTGATTTTGTGCAGGTTTGGGGAAGTTTGAGTACCCGAATTTGGAAGCTAAGGAGCATGGTTTCAGCTTAAGTGTGGGGTCGTTCACCCCTTTGATTCAGTCTGAAGAAACATGTTGCTAGCTAGGCCCTAGAGGGCCTCAGGGAGTATTTCTAACCTGGTTTTTATCTTATTTATTGCTTTGGGGACAAAGAAAGACTTTAAGTGTGGGGTGGGATATCTTTCGATATTAGTTGAGGGTGAAGCATGCCATAGGTTGTCAAGTTTTTTTTTCTAAGTCAAATTTAAAAAAACATTGAAAAAGTCTAAAAGCACAAAAAAATATTTTTTTATTCTTTAGTTAGGATAGTTTTTTGCTTTTAGTTTCTTTTTAGAGGCATACTTCATCCACCCTTTGGTTTTTCGTTTCGGTTCTTTTTCGAGGGGGGTCCCTTTGAACCGATTATCTTTTTATTTTTAGGAGTAGTTTTTTAATTTGTTTGTAGAATGACTCTTTACAACGATGGATGGTTGACAACCGTCTTGAGGGAAAAGTTAGTCACTAGGAGTTGGAAAGTCTTTAGGACCAATCGAATGCTAGGTGCTCTTGTTAGGAACTATAATTGACTAAATGATTCAAGTTGGTTTTGAATTTGAAAGCATGTTGTGTGAAAAATTAAATGACTTCTTTTGAGACACCTAGGCTCTTTTACTTGACTCTTATATGACTTTAGGCTTAAATTTGAACTCTTGTTGGTTGCTTGATTGAGAGTCTGTATGGATCCATCTTGAGTCGAAAATGTGCCATGTGTGTTAGAATTTTGTGATATTCCATGCTTTTGTATTGATGTCTAGAACTTGCCCAGTGTGTTTGCAAAAGGAAATGAAGAATGTTAAGCTTAGGAGATGATATAGTCATTTCTTTGATTAGCCATTTTTTATCCTTTGCTTTACCTACACAAAATATGTCCCTAGTTAGCCCCGTTGAGCCTTTAGCCTATTCTTTTGGTATCCACATCTATAGCTTAATCCTTTTGTTTCAATTGACCGTGAATTTGATCCAAAACTCCTAAGCGCTTTAATTGAAAAATAAGAGTTTGAAGGAGTGAGAAAGAATAAAGGAAATAGCTGAAGATAGATGCATGTAAAAGTTTAAGGGTGCAAGAAAAATTCATAGACTTTAGTAGGGAGTAGATAAAGAACAAAGAAAAAGAAATAAGAAAAACAATTGTTTGATAATTGAGTACTCCTTACTAGTGGTGTATGAACGTGCTTAAAGATATGGGAAAACAAGGAATTTTATGGGCGAGAAGAGTATAAAAAAAAAGTTTGTTGATTGAGAAAGGTGCTTAATGAAAAAAAAAGTGATGTTGAGTTTAGCCAAAATAATTCCTACCCGTTCCTTAGCCTACATTACCACCCAAAAAGTCCTACTTGATCTTGAGTTTAACATTCTTGTATTAGTGGAGTAGTACACTAAGGGCAATCCTATGGTTCATCGTATGTTGCATGTGAACTTCTTTGTGAGAGTGAGCGTAATTCAATTTTTATACCCATTTATGTGATAAATTGTCTTCTGAGTGAATATGGGTAACTCTTTATGGTGAGGGCACATGGTTGACGATAGATAGGTGAAATGCTTGATTTCTTGATTGGGTAATTTATGAGTGTTTACTATGATCGTAGAGTCAATTCTTGAGGCTAGGAGGTCTTGAAGTAGTTATTTAAGAGCTTTGGATTAATGAAACATGTGGTGCTAAGGGCTTGCCATCTAGTCATTGTAGTCTTACCTTGAGTATTCTTGTATTCAATTGTTATAGTTTTTAATAGAGTGTAGGACATGAATGTATATCTTACTCGAGGACAAGCAAGGGTTTAAGTGTGGGGTGTTGATGAGAGTCTAAAAGTACGCTTTTATACAATCATTCGCCTCTCATTTATCCTTTTTTGTTTTCTTCTTGAGCTTAAATGTTATGAATTACACTTATGTTTTGTGTTTTATTTATATAGGTGTATCTTGAGGTAATTGGAGCTTAAACAAGAGGAAAAAGAGCACCAAGGAATCCAAAGGAACAAAGGAATAAGCGACACTGCAAAGCAACGCAAAACGAGCAAAAATGGGATAAGGGTGTTGTGCCTTGCCCCACTGACCCAAAGCGGGCAGTGGCGCGGATTTAAGCTGCCATCTGAATTTTTCATTTTTTCTTCGCGCCACTGGATAAAAGTGGGACAACAAGCGGATTTTGGCACCGGTCTGAAATTTTCATTGTTCCTTGCGCCACTGCTCCAATATTGGGTGGTGGCGCGAGCGGGTACTTATCCTAACCCGATTGGGATTGGTTTTCTTAGTCCTAGAGGTTCCTAAACTCTATAAATACTTCCCTACCACGTTTTCTATGGAGAAGAACTAATTGGGGGAAGGCAAAAACATACGGCAAGGCTCAAGAACAAGGTCTAGTTTTATTTCTTTATTTTATTTTCGATTTTTTTCTTGTAAACTCATGAAATCTCTTCTTCCAAAGAGATTCATGAGTAGCTAAACCTTTAGTATCTAGGGTTGTGGCTAAAGACATTAAGGTTGGCATTTAATTATTATATCGTTTAGTTTGGATTTTCATTATTGAGTTATTTATCTTCCTTTGCTCTTAATTATTTTTTAACTTGATCACCTAGCAAACACTATCTATGGTGCATAAATTGAACTAGGAATAGGGTGTTTATGTACGCAAAAAGGGAATGTAGGGCTTGGTTGTGAACTCTATAGGGAAGGGGGGACAATTCGCTAACATGGATAGGAATATACCCGTTAGCCTTGCCCAGTTGATACGGAAGAGAAATCATATGCCCTTCACTATCGACCGACGACCACAGGAATATAGGCATTAGGAATAGTCGAGGAGACCTTGAGTTGTTGGCAAAACGCTCAACATGGTTAAAATCAACCCGCAACTAGTATCTCAGGAAATCAACTAAACGTATGGTTTGAAAACTCAACTGGATTGTCGAAATACCATAACCCTGGAACTTTTCTCAAATATGAATTACAACCCATTAAATCAAAGCTTGTCACCATTTGTTATTTATTTTCTTTCAAAATACACAAATCACTCTTCACTATTGGTTACCTTCTGAATAGCTCGTAAAAGAATTCAACCTAGTTAATCAATTCGTCAAATCCTTTGGGTACGATATCTAGACTCACATCCTATATTACCTGTACGGCCGCGTACACTTGTGTGTGCGAAAGGACGCAACATTACACATCACAATCTAACGATTATCATCTGTTAAATCATACCTTGTGTATTTTGAATAGAATATATAAAAGCCTATATATTTTTTTTTGGGTGAATAAATTATTTTATTGATACCAAAGTGGTATTTAAATAACCAAACATGGCATGCCACCAGTTCCTCAATATTGCATAAACTAAGACTCAAAATGATAAATTGTAATATCCAGTCTATTCTATCTATCTATGCAGTGAACTGAAAAGAAGATAGAATTATAACTCTATAACTATTGCTAGATCAACAAAAAAACAGTGCTCTATAAGGTCAAATCAATATATTAATTTTAGGGAATTATTTAATTATAGGTATAAAGTGTATAAGGGAGCACAAAATTATGTGAGTTGTTGTCATACCCCTATTGTTGATGGGTTTTTTCAATTTAAGTAACGGTATTGAATATGGATTATTTTATTTAAGTCGCTCCTTGGAATTGAGTTTTAATGGTGTCCCAAGTCAACTTTTTGAATCCCTAATCAAAAGAAAATGACTATTTATTTTGGTCCGCAAAAACAAAAGACCGGATAAGGAATTATGTTGATCGAGGGGAAGATACGAGGCACCCCTCGAGTCCTGTGATTCTAGCACGGTCACTTTTATCAACTTATTCTTGATTTAAATTAATCTTAGATATTTAGTTATTAGTTATGCCTATATTATGCTTTGGTATTGTTGTATTTTTATTGGTCTCAACTAAGATGCAAAGTTGCGATCTCAGCTTCGGTATACGCCGATCAAGACGCGCGAACATGATCTCGACTTGCGTATCACACATAAAGATTGTGTCTACTCATTTTAGTTGAATTAGAGATTTATATTTTTCAAGAGGGTTTGGATCAAGATGCAAAGTTGCAACCTTGCAATTCTTTTACGTGTCCTTATCCAAGACGCAGAGTTGCGACCTTAGTCAAGACGATATATTATTCGCGCTTTCGTTAGAATTAACGCTTGAAGCATTTATTCTACTAAATCGGGACAACTATTTGGTCCTTTTCCACTCTTATTTTTCATTGTTGCAATGAGTCTATGAAATAACTAAAAATAGTAACAAGAGCGTTGTCACCGAAAACTCGAAATAAGAAACCGCAATCCAAGCTCCAACCTACGAACTTTCAAGAATACTCTCCATTTTTACTGCATTTGCTTTCCTTTCTTTTTCCTCCTCTCTTCTCTAATCTTTTTTCTCGTCCGTTTATCTCTGTGTGCGTATGTTTTTCTATATTTTTTCTTCTTCTATGTTGTGTGTTATTTAGTGTATGCATGTGTGGTGTGGTGAGTGTCGTATGTGTGTGTGCGTGCAGCTGATCATTAGGGACGTGAGAGAGAGGGAGTAGGGGAGAAGTTGAGCCTTTTTAGGGGACAGGGGTTTTAGGGGAAAAACATGGGGAAAGGGGTGTGTTTAGGGATGTGTCGATTAGGGAAAGTTGGGGGGATTAGTTTTAGTATTTTAGGTAGTTTTCTTTTTTAGGAGATCTTTTGTTTCTTTCTTCTTTATTTTTTTTATGTTTGGTTGAAAAAAAAAACGTATATATGTACATGCTAACAAAATATATTAACTAATTAATTTTGTACTAACAAAATATAGAAAAATTTAAATAGCTAGTCCAAAATAACATGTTACTAAAAAATACTAAAATTACTAGCTTATTCGGTAAAACCTAAATCTAAGGAACATATATTTTTTGAAATTCTTTTTATTATTCGAAAAAGCAAACAACAAACTTATCCTAAAATATGACTCTATTTGTGTAGTTTTTTATTTTCAAATGAAGACTTACTTAAAATAAAAATCAATAAATAACTAGGCTAAAATAAAATATAACTACGAAAATACTAAAATTACTAGCTTATCTATTAAAACTTATATTAAAAAAAATAAGTTTTTTTTGAATTTTTTTCTTTTTATTGAAAAAATAAAACCCCTGACCCTATCTTAAAATATGACTATTTTTGTAGTTTTTCGATTTTTCAATATAGTATGACTTACTAAAGAAAACAATAATAATAAAATAATAAAATAAATAGCTAGGCTAAAATAAAATATAACTGAGAAGATATTAAAATTATTAGCTTATTTATTAACTCTCTAAATTAAATGAAAAATGTATAATTTTGTAAATTTTCTTTAAAAAAAGGTAAAAAAAAAAATGAAACTATTCCAAAAATGTTATCCTATTTTTGTGGCTTTCAAATTTATCAAGTAAAACCTACTAAAAAAAGAAATAAAAGTTAAAATAAAGATTAGACTAAAATAAATATATTCTTTTTTTTATGTGATAAAACTCGAGGAGGGTCAAAAATTACGTGTGTACAGTTGTAATGTGTGCACTATGTGAATTTAGTTTTACTAGGCATACAATTGACTATATTACCTAAAGGAACTCTTGAAAATAACACTTGAAGTATTAAGTTGATGCCACAAAAAAGAAGTAATTATTTAGGGTACATGATCTTATCCATTAGTATACGTTGTATTTCTCATTCAACCAATGCTTATCATTCTTTGTGGAGATCTTCAAATGGCTCAAAGACATTTGATTTTCTCATATCAGCATGACCGCATTGGTGATCCTCTAGTTTCGATTCAAGAAATTTATCAAAAAAATTTCTATACTTGTGAAACCAGAAGAAAATGAATTTTCACTGGGTGAAAAGAGCATAACACTAACATCTGCTCATATCAGAATTTTATGAGAAGATGTTGGTGTTATGCTCTTTTCACCAAATTGAATACCATGTTCTTATGGCTTCACAAGTATAGAAATAGTAACTCATAAATTTCTTGAATTGAAACTAGAAGATCGCCAACGTGATCATGCAGATGTGGGAAAATCAAATATCTTTGAGGCTTTTGAAGATCTCCGTAAAGAATTACAAGAATTGAATGAAATTAAATATTTGTCTACTTTTCGCTCAAACTTTTTATTAATTAAGAAAAAAGGATAGGTGGGGGAAATAAAGTTCTTGAAAGAAAGACTTCTTATTGGGTGTGGGCAGGTTTATGAAGAATTGATACTAAAAAGAGCTTCAAAAAAAGTACTGATGGTAAGAAGGGTAAGAGGAAGCCCTATTTATACAAGATTCACGGAGAAAAGAAAAGAGTTTTTGCCAAAAACATTAAATGCATACTAATATAGAAAGGTAAATTGTTTTAAAACTTCCCTATGATCTCCACTTAGGTTTGGAAAGAAATCAAAAAATAATTAGTTTAGCAATCAAAAAATTTATTAGAAAGGTAAAATGTATACTGACTTGCCTAAGATATCTCCTGATATTTGGAAAAAAAATTAAAATACTGTTTGAGCTTTACAATAAAAAGAATTATAAGAAAGGTAAAATGTTTAATAACTTTTCTAATATTGCTCCTCATATTTGGAAAGAAATTAAAAAAATTATTTGAGTTGAACAATCAAAAGAATTATTAGATAGGTAAAATGTTTAATAACTTTTCTAAGATTTCTCCTCATATTTGAAAAGAAATCAAAAATTTGTTTAATATTAACAGTCAAAAGTTATATTTGAGCTTTTTTGTGCATTGTTTCAAGGAAATTGTTGCAGTTTCAAACATTTATTGAGTTAATTAACATTTTAAGAAGTATAACCAATCACTTGTCAATTATCATTATTTTATTACTTAACTCAATTATGGAAACAAGGTGTTTTAGTAAATTGGTAGGTTGATATACATATTCTTACGTCAATAAGATATTACATAGCTAATTTGTACTTTTACGAATGAAATACATTTAATTATATTTTTGTATTGATAGTAGGATCGTGTGATTTCACAAAAAATAAATGAAGGGAATTTGAATTATTTTTATTTAAGTTGGAAAAAACTTTTGTTTGCTTACAGTTAGAAACGAAGTCTCAGAACTTTTTTTTATTGAATTATGTATTCTGCATTATTACACTTATTAGACCTATTTAAAGATATTACATCACGTAATGACCCTCATGGTTATTTTCGTGTTCTCACGCATTATTCCTGTTTTGACCCTTACTGTAACTTTTATAGAGTGTTTGTGGTCTAGGGGATGGGACGAATAATTCCTGGGGAGTTGAGTTGAGTTTTCAGTGAGTTTTTAAATTTTGAAGCTTTAGAGTTGGAAATATTTGACTTGGATCAACATTCTGAGAAAACGAGCATGTATGAGAATTCTGTCAGCTCCATTGGGTATAGAAGGTGATTTTTAGGCTTGTGGGATCTTTTTGTTTGGGTTTCAAGACTTTCAGACTCATTTTGGGTGTGTGGTTGGGTTTATAGAATTTTAGTTAAGGAGGTTACTTCAGTTAACATTTGATAATGAGGACTTTAGTATAGTATTCTTGCTTGAGACTTAGTTGTATGTTTCTTACTATTGTGCTTATATTGGTGCTCTTTAGGTTAGGTATCAAGGTAGGATTTCGTAGTTGGTTCGGGTTTGTGACTGGGAGAGCACCTAGTAGGGAAAATTCTTTCTGTAATTTTTTTTCCGTTGAGATTTCGGGGTTTGTGGCCTTATATTGGTGTTATAACGGGTTTTCTGATAGATTGTGGTTATGCTATGTACATATTTTCCCCCTATTCTTGTATATATAAATATATGTTTGCCTACACATACATACTCATAAATTTATTCGCATGGATTATGGCTTGATTCCGAGGAAAAATACATTTTTTTTTCTTTTAAAAAAGATTGTACTATCTTTTCACCAAGTCTGTGGATACATTTCGGACTGTCCCGCCTTTTACTTGGTGCGAGGAAGGATTCCAATTTTTTCTACTTGTTTTACTATGTTCGAGGTGAGTTTTTTGGCGGGTCTGAGGTAAGATTCTTGTCCTTTACTTTTACTTTATTGTTACATCCGAAGTGAGATTTGGAGCGTCCATAGCTAACATTCCGTGTTTCACTATTACTATGTTCGAGGTGAATTTTTGGGCAGCCTGAGGTAAGATTCTAGGTTTCACTGCATTGCCACGTATTGTATTGCATCATTTCATACTGCACAGCATCACATATAATATAATATATATGTATATACACATTATTTGCCGTGTATATCCATATATTTACTGTGTTGTGCTATAGATTGCTGGAATTTTTCTATGTGCAGGGTTACCTTATTGTAATTTATATTGAATAGTTGTCTCTTTAGCATGGTCTATGCATACTGAGTAACCGTGTTTTCTACTCACTCTACACTTCTGCATATTTTTAGATGCAGAGCCTAGTACTAGTGACCCTCGCTGATTCCACTCATTTTGTGATACGTTGTCACGACCCAATTCTGCCTGGAGTGGCACCCACCCAACCTCTGGATGAGCGAAACAATATTAAACTAACACTTAGCATAATCTAACAGCTCAAAAATAGTTGCATAAAATAAACTAGCAGTTAATATCTCAAAATAGTATCACAATAATAATCTGCGAAAAATCTCCCCTAGAACCTAAAAGTCATCATACCAAAACATCTACAAAGTCTAAAATGCGGGGATGCAACACCAAAAACAAAAGAGAGTCTCAGCCCAAAATAAGTGGGCTACAACTAACAGAAGAAGCCAAGGTAGCTTGACCAAAATAGCTCACCCTTGATATCTGGAAACGCTCGGCCTACAAGTGAGGTCGTGCATCAGTCGCCGAAAGAATTTCCTGTACTCACAAAAGAAAAGCAAGTGCAAAATAAATACACAACCACCGTGTACTTGTAGGATCATCGGCCAGCTCCAATAAACAAAGTATGAACAATAACTAAAGCTAAGTAAGGCAAAATAGACATGTACAGATCAACAACATAACTGGACTACAGGTCTCTTCCATAACCCATCAACCACATAAACTCAGTAAACAATAAAATACCAATCTGTGACAATAAACAAGTATCCCTTTTATACAACCCGGACCACCAAGGACCCCTAGAAAACTAACCATGTTTTAACATGAATTCCTGGCCTACACTAAGATCAAACTCACATTTGAATAAATCACCCGGCCTCTCATGGGCAATATACAGAAATCACATTTCAAGAATACAACCCGGTCCACTCATGGAACCATCGAAAGAATACAAACAATTCAAGTGAATCAAATCTGTACCAGACGTGGTACCCGAGCCAACCGAATAGTATCCCATACCAAGTTTGGTAACTGAGCCAAACGATAAGTAACCTGTACCAGGCGTGGTACCCGAGCCAACCAGATATCACACAAAATCCAATCAATCACAATCATGAACCAAAGCATACGTGTAAACCAACAAGCAAAAAAACACGTTGATTTCACAAGACTGATAATAGGATAATTAAACATTCATAAACCATTCCCTAAGCATGCAACTAATACAATACTAAGCAGTAGTACATGAACACATGATGCATATTGGGAAAACAACAACCATCACCTACCTCAAATTATTCAAAGTTCTATTGAACAGGAGCCTTCTTTTTTTCAAATCCTTTGCTTGTTCTTGGTCTAGAAACAAATATACAACAACTACAATCAATTAACTGTCCTATAATATCTGGACTATACAACTTCCCATTCCCTAGGCCAAACTATGATAATTCCACCCATTCCCAGGCTTTCCCACCATCAATTAACCTAATGCTACCATTTTTATGGATAGGTTTAGGGAATTATGGCTAAATAATCATAACCCAACAATAATTAACAAGACCCAAGAACTTCTATGCCCTAGAATACTCATTTTCCTCGGATTCTACCATTTCTAGGTCAACCCAAACCTCTCCCCAAGTTCACAACTAGTAATTCTACTCTGTAGGAATTATAGTATTAAGTTAGGGGAGTAGAATCTTTACCTTTTGGATGAAAAATGATGCAAAATAGAGCAAAATTGCCTATAATTGCCTTGCCCTTCTCCAAAACGCAGTTGAGGAAAAACTCAATATTGTGGGGAAGTTTCTGCATTAAATCCTGACTCAATCTACTATAATGGTCCATACATCGCTATAGCGCTCTCGTTATAGCAGAATCCACCTCTATAACGTTGCTGACCAAAGTTTACTTCTGCTATAGCGGTCACTGCTACGATGCAGTAACAGTGCTCTTGAAGGGAAAAAATTCAGAAAATCCCAAAAAGTGCCCATTTTACAACACATCTTGAATCCCAACGTTCTAGAATAACCCCTTAACGTCAACCTCGATTTCAGGCGATCTACTTACCCAAATCCACTTCCAAAAAATCCCTCGAACTTCTCTATGTCTTAGCTAACGGAGAAACTAGCTCACAACAAGACACATTACCCAATACTCATCCAGATTTCCCTAGACCATACCTTGATCCAAAACTGGCCGAGACTAGCCTAGCCTAAAATTTTCAACTCCCAAACCCGAAAGTTTTCTAACTTGAAACTTAGCATGAAAAGCTTACCCGTAAAAACGGATCCGATCATTACAACATATACCAATTTACCCATCATTCATCCCTGAATGATCAAACCCAAAAATACGAAGTAAAATAGGGAAGAACGTAGTACCTGGATCCTCAAACAAGTGAGGGTACTTGTCTCGCATGTCCCTCTCCGTTTCCCAAGTGGCATCCTCAACCGGATGATGCTTCTATTGAACTTTCACTGACTTGATCTCCTTTATCCTCAACTTCCAAAAATCCCGATCAAGAATAACAATCGGTTCCTCTTCATACTGAAGATCCTTGTCTAGTAATGCCTCATCCCATTTAATAATATAATCTCCGTCCCCATGGTACCTTTTCAACATGGACACATGAAATACTAGATGGACACCAGATAAACTGCGCAGTAGTGCTAACCTATAAGCCATTGGCCCTACAGTTTTTAGAAGCTCAAATGGACTAATAAACTGAGGGCTGAGCTTGCCCTTCTTACCGAAATGCATAATCCCCTTCATTGGTGACACTTTCAACAATACCTATTCACCTTCCTGGAAGTCCATGTCCCTGACCTTGCAGTCTGTGTAATTCTTCTTCCTGCTTTGGGCTGCTAGCAACTTGGTCCGAATGCCCCTTACCTTTTCCTGCACTTCTCTTACCAAGTCCATACCCAGAGGTTTCACATCATCTACCTCAAACCACCCTAAAGGTGACCTACATCTCCTCCCATACAAGGCCTCAAATGGTGCTATATCCATACTGGAATGGTAGCTATTGTTGTATGAGAACTCACACAATGGTAGAAACTGGTCCCAATAACCCCCAAAGTCAATCACACATGCTCTCAACATGTCCTCCAGTACTTGGATCGTCCTTTGTAACTGATCGTCTGTCCGAGGATGGAAAGATATGCTGAAAGTGAGTTGAGTGCCCAACTCCTAATGTAACTTACCCCAGAATGTAAAGGTAAACTACATTCCCCTATCTAAAATAATGAACCATGGTACCCCATGTAGGTTCACGATCTCCTTAACATAGATCTTAGCCAACTGCTACAAATTATAGTCCACCCTGATAGGAATGAAATGATCTGACTTGGTCAGCCTGCCATGACCAAAATAGAATCATACCTTTACAAGGTCTTGGGAAGACCCACCACAAAATCCATGGTTATCCTCTCCCACTTTCATTCAGGAATGGGCATCCTCTGAAGTAGTCTTGCAGGCCTTTGGTGCTCATACTTGAATTGATGGAAATCGTCACACTTGGACATGAAGTTAGCTATGTCCCTTTTTATCCCCGGCTACCAATAAAGTTGCCTCAAGTCCCTGTACATCTTAGTTATGCCTGGATGAATCGAATACTGTGAACCATGAGCCTCTGTCAATACCTTTTGAATTATATCATCAACCCAAGGAACACAAATCCTTCCTCTGAAACTCATCACCCCACCAACGTGCAACGCAGCATCCCTAGACTCTCCAGATATTACCCTGCTTCAAAGCTTGCTCAACTGTGCATCATGAAATTGCTTTGACTTTATTTCTTCTATAAATGTGGATTTGACCTCAATATTGGCCAACACTCCACCCTGTTCTGAGATGCCCAGTTGCACAAACTTTGATTCTAAAGCTTGAATTTCCTTTGCCAATGGTCGCTAGGACACCCCCAAACAAGCCAAACTGTATACGCTGACTGTCTTCTGGCTCAATGCATCTGCCACCATATTGGCCTTACTCGGATGGTACTGGATGGTCACATCATAGTCCTTGAACAACTTCATCCAACTCCTCTACCTCATATTCAAGTACTTCTGAGTAAAAACATGTTACAGACTGTCATGATCGGTGAACACCTCACAGTTGACACCATAAAGATAGTGTATCCAAATCCAGAGTGCAAAAACCACCACTGCCAACTCCAGGTCGTGGGTGGGATAATTTTTCTCATGAGACTTCAATTGCCTAGAGGCATATGCTGTAACATTCCTGTCCTGCATTAACACATCACCCAAACCTGAATGTAAAGTATCACAATATATAATGAAATCCTTACCTTCCACTAGAAAGAAAACAATGGGAGTTGTAGTAAAAAGTGTCTTGAGCTTTTGGAAGCTCTCCTAACATTTGTCGGATGCACAAACGGTACCTCTTTTTGAGTCAACCTTGTCAAGTGAGTGGCGATGGACACTAAATCCTTGACAAGTCTATGGTAGTAACATGCAAGCCCCACAAAACTCCTCACCTCCATCATAGAGCTAGGTTGGGCCCAATTCTTGACTGCCTCACTCATCTGGGGATCCACTATCACCCCCTTTTTTGCACCACATGCCCAAGGAAAGCCACTGAAGTCAACCAAAACTCACACTTAGAAAATTTCGCATACAGTTTCTGGTGCTTCAAAATACCCAACACAATACGGAGATGTTCAACATGCTCTTCCCTACTCTGGAGTAGATCAAAATGTCATCTATAAACACGATGACAAATGAATCCAAATAAGACTTAAACACCTCATTCATCAAGATCATGAATGCTTTCGGTCAATTGGTCAACCTAAACGACATCACTAGGAACTCGTAATGCCTAAATCGAGTCCTAAAAGAAGTCTTAGGAATGTCCTTGGGCCTAATCTTTAACTAATGATACCTTGACCCTAAGGAAATTTTTGATAATACAGACGCACCTGTAACTGGTCAAAAGATCATCTATACGGGGTAAAGGGTTTTTATTCTGAATGGTAACCTTGTTCAACTGCCTATAGTCGATGCACATCCACATACTACCATCCTTCCTCTTCACAATTAGTACTGTAGCACCCCAAGGTGAAGCACTGGGATGGAAAAACCCTTGTCCAAGAGTTCCTAAAGTTGAGCCTTAAGTTCCCTCAACTTTGCTGGAGCCATATGATATGGAGGAATAGAAATTGGGCGAGTACCCGGCTCCAAATCTATAAAAAAATCAATGTCCCTGTCCGGAGGCATACCAGGCAAATCTGCCGTAAACATCTCCTGAAACTATGACACAACCGGAACTGACTCAATAGATAGGGACTCCACACTATCATCCCAGAGATAAGCCAAGAAGGCCAAACACCCTCTCCCCACTAGTTTCCTAGCCCCAACAAATGGTATGATCTTAGACGGCTTAGGACTGTACACACCTTTCCACTCTAGTTTATGCTTACCCAGAATTTCTACAGCCATGGTCTTAGTGTTATAATTCAACACAACATAATAAGGAGACAACCAGGTCATACCCAAAATAACATTAAAGTCTACCATATCCAGAATTACCAAGTCTACCCAAGTCTTCAACCCCACAAATACAACAGGAAAAACACAATAAATATGAGTCATAATCACGGATTCTCCAACCGTGGTGGAAACATGGATAGAGGAATTAGGATATCATAAATCAAGTCCAGACCCATAGCAAATTTCACAGAAATATAAGAGTATGTAGAACCTGGGTCCAAAAGTACAGAAGCCTATAACAGATAAGAATTATACATGTGATCACTGCATCCGATGCCTCGGCCTCAGACCTCTCTTGAAAAGCATAACAGTGAGCCCAGTCATCAATCCAAGCAATATTCTTGGCTGGCTGCACCACACCCCTTCCCATGCCGCTATTTTCTCTGTCTCTCTGACCTCCCTGAAAGTTACCTCACCCACCCTATTGATGACCTCTAGCATAAACACCTCTACCTGCTGGAACCATCGCCTTAGACTGCCACTGAGCTTGATTACCAGTCTGTCTGTGGGGGCATTCCCTCTTAAAGCTGCCCAGATCACCATAATAGAAGCAACCGCGATAAAGTGTAGGGTTGCTGGTATATGTGTAAGAAGCTCCCTAGCCTCTAGGAGCTGACAATTGTCAATTAGCTCCTGGATGGCCATATATAGCAGCCGAGAGAGCTGACTAAATAGGACGAGCAAAGTACACCTACTGATTATGGCTCCTGGAGTATGAACCACTAAAATTTCCATCATTCCGGGACTTCTTGGCTAACACTTTAGTCTTCCCAACTTTCTTAACCCCTTCCAAATTCTTCACATAGTTTGTGACCTCATTGAAGCTCTTTCCCGCTGAAGTCATGTGCACATACAAAACCTGTAATTCAGTATTCAAGTCCTTTACAAACACTCAAATCCTCTCCTCCTCAGAACCCAACAACTGAGTAGAAAAATGTGACAAGGCATGAAACTTGGCCTCATAAGCAGAGACTCTCATGCCACCCTATTCCAGAGCCAGGAACTCATCCTTCTTGCGATCCCTCAAGGTATTGGGCACATACTTCTCTAAAAAGAGAGCATGGAACTCCATCCAAGTCAGTGGAGGCAAAGTCGATGGCCGACATTCCATATGAGACCTCCACCATTGCTTAGCATCAACCAGAAGCTGAAACATGACGAACTCAACCCCATGCTATTGCCCAATGCCCAGCTTGTGCAGCCTCTTATAATAGTCTAATATTAACTCATAGGCATCTTCCTTATCAGTACCCCGAAACATCAGAGGTTTCAACTTGAGCAACATGGTTAACATCTCGTACTCATTCCTTGTCACAATCGGACCTAGTAGAAGTCATTTGTGCCCGACGCTGCATCCATCCTAGTTGTAGTAACTTTTGGTAGGGTGCCCAAAGCCTGATCGACAATACCCATAGGGGTGGCTCCCACACCAACCAGTCCATGCAAAAACCTCCACACCTCCTGAAATGCTTAGAGAGTGATAGGGTATGGCCTGCACCTCCATCCAGTGCCGCCTCGGCCTGCTCAGTGCCCTCCTCAATAACAACCTCAACTTCCTTTTCAATCTGATCCTGAGGTAGGGGAGGGGTGGCCTCTCGTGCACCAGTTGCTTCTTGAGCTCCACCCTTAGTGGTTGTTGCTCTACCTCGGCCCCTTCCCTTGCCCCTTCCTCTACCTCTAACAGTGGGGCCCGTTGCTGGGACCTTTTGGCTCGCTCTATTGTTCCTCGTATTATCCATCCGTGGATAGAAGAGTGAAAGGGTTAGATACCAATTTGTATCACCAGATACAAATTGGAAGCACGTTATAGCACGAAGGAAGAAAGAACAGATAGTTTTCCTAAAGTCCTATAGCCTCTCGAAGAAAAGTACAAATGTCTCCATACTATTCCGCAAGATTCTACTAGAACTTGAATACTTTCACAATAATAATCTCAAAATCTCAAAATATCTCAAAATACTTTCACAATAATAATCTGCGGAATATCCCTCCTAGAACTTGAAAATCATTGTACCAAAGCATCTACCAAGTCTAAAATGCGGGGATGCAATCCCAAAAACAAAAGAGATTCTCAGCACAAAACAAGTGGGCTACAACTAATGGAAGAAACCAAGGTAGCTTGACAGAAAAAGCTCACCCTTGATATATGGAAATGTTGCGACTATAAGTGAGATCGTGCGTCATCTGCAAGAAGATTGTATGTACTCACAATATCAAAGCAAGTGCATAATCAGTACACAACCACCATGTACTGGTAGGATCATCGGTCAGCGCCAATAAAAATATGAACAATAACTAAATCTAAGTAACCCAAAGTAGACATGTACAGATCGACAACATACCTGGACTACGAGTCTCATCCTTAACCCATCAACCACATAAACTCAGTTAACAATCAAATACCAATATGTGACAATAAACAAGTATACCTTTTATAAAACCCGAACCACCAAGGACCCCTAGGACACTAACCATGTTTTAACTTGAATTCTCGGCCTACACTAAGACCAAACTCACATTTGAATAAATCACTCGGCCTCTCATAGACCATATACAGAAATCATATTTCAAAAATACAACCTGGTCCACTCATGGAACCATTAAAAGAATACAAACAATTCAAGTGAATCAATCCCGTACCAGGTGTGGTACCCTAGCCAACCTTTTGTAATTCCTGAACCAGGTGTGGTACCCGAGCCAACCAAAGAGTATCCTGGACAAGGTATGGTACCCAAGCAAACTGATATGTAACTTGTACCAAGCGTCGTACCCAAGCCAACCGGATGTCACACTAAATCTAATCAATCACAAATATGAACAAAATCATACTTGTAAACCAACAATCAAGAAAACACGTTCATTTCACAAGACTGATAATCGGATAATTAGACATTCATAAACCATTCCCTAAGCATGAAACTCATATAATACTAAGCAGTAGTACATGAACACATAATGCATTTAGGGAAAACAAGAACCATCACCTACCTCGAATTACTCAAAGCTCTATTGAACCAGAGCCTTTCCATTTTCTGAATCCTTTGCTTGTTCTTGGTGTAGAAACAAATATACAATAACTACAATCAATTAACTGGCCTATAATAGCCTGATTATACAAAATCCCCATTCCCCAGGGCAAACTATGATCATTCCACCCATTCCCGGGTTTCTCCACCATCAATTCAGCTAATGTTACCATTTTACAGATAAGTTTAGAGAATTATGGCTAAATGATCATAACCCAACAATAATTACCAAGAACCAAGAACTTTTACGCCCTAGAATCCCCACTTTTCCTCAGATCCTACCATTCCTAGGTCAACCCAAACCTCTCCCGAAGTTCACAACTAGTAATTGTACTCCATAGGAAATGTAATACTAAGTTAGGGAAGTAGAATCCTTACCTTTTGGAAGAAAAATGATGCAAAATGGAGCAAAATTGCTTTTCCCTTCTCCAAAATGAAGTTGAGGAAAAACTAAACATTTTTGGGAAGCTTCTACATTAAATCCTGACTCAGTATGCTATAGCGGTTCGTACACCGCTAAAGCACTCCCGCTATAGCGGCGCTGACAAAAGTTGACTTTTGCTATAGCGATTATTTTACCACTATAGCGGTCACTGCTACGATGCAGTAACAGTACTCATCATGGAAAGAAACTCAGGAAATCCCACAAAAGTGCCCATTTTACAACACACCTTGAATTCCTGACGTTCTGGAATTAGCCCTTCACGTCAAGCTCAATTCCGGGAGTTCTACTTACCCCAATCCACTTCCAAGAAGTACCCCGAACTCCTTTATGTCTTAGATAACAGAAAAACTAGCTCACTACAAGATACATTACCCAATCCTCATCCAGATTACCCTAGACTATACCTTGCTCCAAAATTGGTCGAGACTAGCATTGTGCAAAATTTTCAACTCCCAAACCCAAAAGTTTTCTAACTCGAAACTTGGCACAAAAAGCTTACTCATAACAACGGACCCGTTCATTACATACATGTTGTTTGGATTCGTGGTGAGCTCCTGGCATCCGAAGACTTGTCCATTTTCTTCTTGTATTTGCAGTCTATATTTTGTACTTTTGAATAGACATAAATTAGACTAGTTCTTGCTATTGTATATTAGTGGCTCTTGTACTAGTGACACCGAGTCCGGAGATAGTTGTTTTGTATATATTTTTTCTCTGCTACTTGTAGGCCTATTTGTGTGTGTGTATTTATATAGATCAACATTTATTCAATTAACTTCTTTTTTTGTTCATTTGCTTGTCACTTATTGTATATTGCTATGGGATCTAGTTTACCTTGTTGGACTTATAGTAGGTTCAATCATGGTCGGGTTTTGAGATGTAACAATATGGTATCAGATAATTAAATTCACCATTCTCACGAGTATAAAAGGAAGTGTCTAGTTGAGTCGTGCAGATCGGTACAATGACATCAATATGCTATCTTTGGGAGTCTATAGGGCATTATTAGGGAAAAAAATTCCTTTGATTCCTTATCATGCATTCTTGGTTCTATCGGCATTCTTTTGCTTTCATTGATTTGGTATTTCTTTTGTTAACTCAAATAGATGGAAATAGATAAGTATATATTTTTTCAGCTTTTCTTCTTCTATAATTTTTCTTTTTCATACTAAGTCAGGTACTAAATATAACTTTCTGCTCAACCCCTAACTTAGGCTTGAGGCCTCATATAACTTCTTTTTTACCCTACAACCCTAATTTAGTAGTTTTATGCCTCATATTTTACTTCTAATGTCAAGGAGGAACATATTTCAAGAGAAGAGATATCTTGAACGAGGGATATGGGTTTTTAGTTACACATAGCAAACCAAAAGTTTAAAAACTCAATGAGAGACTATGGATATCATTAACATCATTTGGAAGATTCTTTAGGTTAGTCATTATTTTGTTCTTGAAAGATGGCATGTTGTTCACCTCTCAATTTTCTTTTCGTTGGACATGAGGCATGTCTAATAAGAAAAGTTCTATATTTTATGTATAAATATAGAAACAACAAAATATCTCAAACAATGGCATTGTACTACATTTAGCTATTTAATTTAACTCCAACACTTGTACTCTAAACATTTAGCTATGTTTCTTATGTTAGAAAAAATAGATATAAATGTTAATCTGTTCAATAGAGTTTCATGCAATTATTTTTGAAGGATCAAATTTTCTTTCTAATCAAAATAAGTTTCATCCCTTAAGAAGACAACTATCACCATACAAGTCAAATCCACTTTTTATTTTACTAAAACAAAATAAGAAGACAACTATCACAATATAAGTTAAACCCACTGTTTATTCTACTCAAACAAAACAAGATTTATTTCCTTAAAAAAGTCACCTACCAATCTATCATCAGGAAAAGTCTGACTATAGACTTAAAGACTCAATTGAATATTTTTGCTAAAGATGTTGCTTTGTCCCAATTGCAATAAACTAAGGAATATGAGGGGTGAGAAAAACTCCATGTGGTACTAAAAGCGCACTAGATTTATGTCTCTAGTTTTGGCCAGTATACTCATAGCTTGCATTGTAATTCTGACATCATTAGCTTATTCTTGAACATTGATTATTTTGGTACGCCATCTGCTATTGAGTCATGTTAGTATCATTGTGAATTCCACCTATTCCACGACTTGTGTTAGACTTTTTTATATTTTGTCTTAATAGATAAAGGATACCATTTATGATGGTTAAGTGCGAGGGAGTGCACCAATGGTGAACATGCTCTTCTCTCCATCATAATCAAATCCCAAGAGATCTTGTTCAATAAGATAAATTCCATTCACTTCCATGCATATGAGCAAAGGATAATTAAATAGTATCTTCCAATTACATAAGGAAGAGAAGATGGTTCCTCCCCTTAGTTTTCGTTTAAATAGATTGCCAGTATGCATCCAAACATTCAGACTAATCTTGAAATCTTGATTTCATTGGTGGGATGACCCTTTTTCTTTGTTGACACACGTCACGACCCAATTTCTCAGGTGATGATAGCACCTACAACCTCCTGTAGGTGATCTAATCTCCATATCCTAGAACGGTTAGTAACAGGCTACCACATAAGTAAGCATGCATAAGAAGTAAAATAAGCGGAAGCAGATAGAGAAAGAAACACGGGAGAAAAATAACCTAAATATACATAATGAGAATCTATGCCATCCCGCGATCTGGTATAGAAGGTACAGGACCCATTCTAAAATATACAGAGTACTAGAAGGTACAAAATAGAATATACAATTGTCTCTGAATAAGCAAAAGAGTAAACAGTGCAGAAAGAAGAGATATGGTCAAGCTCAAGTCGTCAGGAGCTCACCCTAGTCTCGGATGTCCAAAAGCGGTATGAGTTTCCACGCGATCAATGGTGATAGCTCACACTAGGATATGCACCAGGAAGATGCAAAAGTGTAGTATGAGATTCAATTGCAAAAAAACGGGTACCCAATAAGAATCATAGGCCGACTGAGTGCATATAAAATATAAGAGTAGTAAATATTAGATAAAGAAGAAAATAGTCACGCAAGCAAACAGAGGAAAGTACAGAGAAACTAGCAATAAATAAAAGACAAGAAGAATACAGGTATACTATGCTAGAAATTGCTCGGGTTTCCTCTCATGTAGCACTTGACTTAACACCACGACACAATGGATTGTTACTTATCATCAGAAGGGGTTTATTTTATCAAGATCATGAGGTTCCTCACCACAGTTGCATCTTTCTAGCATGTCCTTACATTAGTAAGCTAATTTGAGAATTCCATGTTTTCCATGCCTAGCCACATTTTCAAGTAACTTCGTGGCCACAAAAAATGTGTATTCCATGAAATCCCCTCCATCTACAACATTGGCTATGGTTTGGTTGACTAGGTCAAAGTCGTGAAAGAATGTCTCAAGTAATATACTCTTGTGGATCCCGTGCTCTGATGGTATTAGCATGATCTATTTAAACCTTCCCTATTCATGTGATAAGTATTTACCTTTTGTTTGGTTTATGTAGAGAATGATATTTCTAATATCTACTTTTCTTCTAGTCTGGCACCATTAATCCAAGAATACATTCATTTGTCCATCCTATATGTAGTAATGGTGTTTGGTGAGGTGCTCAAATACCATATCTTTTCTTCACCAATTAGAGATTGCTAGAAGATCCTTAGTTTTATATTCTCACGAGAATAGGAGAGTACTTGTGCAAAGAGCACACATGTAAGTAGTTTCTTTGATGCTGATGAGGATAGTTTTCAATGCAGTCGCATAATAATCCATCAGCCTTGAGGATTGTGTAAATGGAGGAGTTGATCCTCACGACCTATCTATCTACTTTGTGATGTACAATTACATAAGTGTATGCAATCATATCATCTTTGAGTGCATGCATATCTTTTGTACAGGCATATTCTTATCAATAGTTACCTATTTGTGGGGGTCTGCCATATTACCTGACTCACATATAAAATATAAAAAAATTGATGGAAAAGAACCACTTAATTAAGTAAAAACCATTTGAGGATGAATTATTTTGAAGAAAAAAAGAGTGGTACAGATCAAAGTGGCACTAATTCTAGGAGGCCTTCAAACATTGCAAACTTTATCGATGAAGATGGAACCTATGGAAGGATCCAACATGGGAGAGTTAAGATATTCAATATATTAAGTGGTCTACCATTTTAATTAACTGATATTTTTAATGAGGGGAAATTATGTCTTTCTTTACTACTTTTATCCCATAATACAAATAGATAAATATTAGGGTTTCATAACTAGTTTTTGACATATAAAGAATTATGCCTCTTGTGAGAGCTTGAAAATTGTTTGCTGAATTTCAACAATTTGCCCTAGAATTTGCAAGTAAGTTTTCTACCTTCTTGAGTATTCTAATACATTAGGTGATTTTAATTTCCAATTAAGTTGTATTTTTCTTAGTTTCATCATTACATATTTTTATTGCTTGAATTTAATTTTGTCTATCTCTCTTTAGTTTCCATCTTTCAAGTTTTATTTTCTTTTTTTCTTTTTTGTTACACATCATAATCTAAGGATTAGTATTGTAATGGATCATGTGTTAAATCATACCTTGTGTACTTTGAATGGAATACATAAAAGCTTATGTATTTTTTTTTGGGTAAATAAATTATTTTATTGATACCAAAGTGGTATTTAAATAACCAAACAGGGTAGACCACCAGTTCCTCAATATTGCATTAACTAAGACTCAAAACGATAAATTGTCATCTCCAGTCTATTCTATCTATCTATGCAGTGAACTGAAAAGAAGTTAGAATTACAACTCGATAACTATTGCTAGATTAACAAAAAAACTATGCTCTACTAGGCCAGATCAATATATCAATTTTATGGAATTATTTAATTATAGGTCTAAAGTGTATAAGGGAGCACAAAATTATGTGAGTTTTTGTTACACCCCTTTTTTCGATGGATTTTTCCAATTTAAGTGACGGTATTGAATAGAAATTATTTTATTTAAGTCGCCACTTGAAATTGAGTTTTAATGGTGTCCCAAGTAATATTTTTGGATCCCTAATCAAAAGAAAATGACTCTTTATTTTGGTCTGCAAAAATAAAAAACCGGGCAAGGAATTCTGTTGATCGAGGGGAAGGTACGAGGCACCCCTCGATTCTCAAGATTCTAGCACAGTCGTTTTTATCAACTTATTCTTGATTTAAATTATTAGATATTTAGTTAATATTTATGCCTATGGTATGCTTTTATATTGTTGAATTTTTATTGATCTTAACTAAGATGCGAATTTGTGACCTCAGCTTCGACATATGCCGATCAAGACGCGTGAACGCGACCTCGACTTGCGTATCACACCTAAAGATTGAGTCTAGTCGTTTTAGTTGAACTAGAGATCTATATTTTTTTAAGTGGGTTTGGGTCAAGAAGCAAAGTTGTGATCTTGTCATTTTTTTACGTGTCCTTATCAAAGACGCAGAGTTGCGACCTCAGTCAAGACGATATATTATTCGCGCTCTCGTTAGAACTTAACACTTGAAGCATTTATTCTACTAAATTGGGACAACTATTTTTGTCCTTTTCCACTCTTTCTTTTTCATTGTTGCAACGAGTCCATGAAATAACTAAAAATAGTAGCAAGAGCTTGTCACCAGAAACTCGAAACAAGAAACCGCAATCCAAACTCCAACCTATGAACCTTCAAGAATACCCTCCTTTTTTATTGGTTTTGCTCTCCTTTCTTTTTTTATATTTTTATTCTCGTCTATTTGTCTGTGTGTGCGTATGTTTTTCTATTATTTTTTCTTCTATGTTGTGTGTGTTATATAGTGTAAGCATGTGTTTTGTGGTGAGTGTCGTGTGTGTGTGCGCGCGCAACTGATCATTAGGGACGTGAGGGAGAGTATGTAGGGGGTAAGTTTAGAGTTTTTAGGGGAGAGGGGTTTTGGGATGGGGGGCGAATGTGAGGGAAGGGGTGTGTTTAGGGATGTGCAGATGAGGGAAAGTTGGGGGATTAGTTTTAGTATTTCAGGTAGTTTTCTTTTTTAGGAGATCTTTTATTTCTTTCTTCTTTTTTCTTCTTTCTTCTTTTAGGTTTGGTTGAAAAAAACATATATATGTACATGCTAACAAAATATATTAACTAATTAATTCAATACTAACAAAATATAGAAAAGGTTAAATAGCTAGTGTAAAATAACATGTCACTATGAAAATACCAAAATTACTAGCTTATTCGGTAAACCTAAATCTAAAGAATATATATTTTTTGAAAATTTTCTTATTATTCGAAGAAGTGAAACAACAAACTTATCCTAAAATATGACTCTATTTTATAGTTTTTGATTTTCAAAAGTAAGATTTACTAAAAATAAAAATCAAATAAATAGCTATGCTAAAATAAAATAACTACGAAAATACTAAAATTACTGGCTTATCTATTAAAACATATATTAAAAGAAAACAATTTTGTGATGACTCTTCCAGTCATCTTCTTGTTTATGCATTCATTGTATTGTTAGAGTTTTCCTGTAGCAGCCCCAAGTCATTTATGGCTTGCTGGGACCGATAGTTCGGTACCTTGGTCGTTCGTTTGGGAGTTTTGGCCGTTTGCCTGTTTTAGAGCTTTAACTTAGAATATCGTAGACTTTAGTCAAAATTCTTAGCTAACATGCTCGAAATTGAATTCTGATAGTTCCATTAGCTCCGTAGCGTTGAGTTTGGTCTATTTGGACCTTCAGTTGAGGCCTGAGAACTTCCGGTGTGGGTTTTGTGTTATTTTCTCTGATTTCAATCTATTTGGAGTTGAAAGTGTAACTTTGGGTGACTTTCGATGATCGGAACATCAGATTTGAAATCTGACGATTCCATCAGCTCCAGAATGTTGAGTTTGGGTTAGATAGGTGGTTGGTTTGGGTTCCGGGTGAGTCGGGATCAATTCGAGCCTTTGAGTTCTTTTAGTTACTTTTGACTTGGGTCAACATTTCTCCGAAACTACCTCATATGGAAGTTTTGTCAATTTCGTTGAGTCTGGAATGTTGTTTCCACTCTATTAGCATTATTGGTTTTTGAATATCGGTTTTCGATCGTGCCCGAGACACCCCCCATAGAAATTCCTAGTGCAACTGGGTTTAGTGCAGTTGCAGGCCTTCAGCGCCAACGGCGCCCAGGCAGCGCAATCTCGCTAGCCTGTGGCTGGGCGTTGTGCGCGATGATGTCAGGCCAGCACCTATGGCACCAAGGCCATCGCCTGCCTGCTAGCACCGACGGCGCCCCTCGCGCGCGATCGCGCGATCGCGCGTTGGCGCCGGCCTCCGTTGTGCGCGATGGCGATGGTTTAGCGCCAATGGCGCTGACAAGCATCTATTTAAGTCCTCTTCTTCATTTTCCAGCCATTTTCTCTCAACGTTTCTCACTCTAAAACACTTAAACACTCTTCTAAATTGCTCCAATACTAGTTCTAACCTTAGGGAAATTGTTGTTCATCATAAACCCATGCTTCTTCATCTCTTGGTAAGTCATCTTCCCCAACTTGCTTCCTTTTAGTTTTCTCTAAAATCCACCATTGTTGCTAAATTCTAAAAGCTTGAAAATTGTTGTAGTGGCTGCCTCATAGCTCTTGCATTTTCGTGGGCTTAGAGAATTATCCGTTTTGGCTTAAATTCTATCTTCGGAGTAAGTAACCCTTGCCTAATTTCCAATTTTCGTTCTTAAATTCCAACTTAAATCCTCTCTTGAGAGGGCTGTTTTGGCGCCCTTATCTTGGCCAATTATGCTCAATTTTTTGAGCATGTCTTCTTGGCATCGTTGTTGTCATTGTTCTCTTTTCCTTTTTTTGTTTCGAGTTGTGGGCCCCGCGAGCCCGCTTTTGACCCAGATTTTTGACCCGACTATAATTGTAGCCTTATGAGCATTGTTAGACTCGTCTTAATATATTATTTATGATTTTGATAGTTTTATCCTTTTTCGGAGCTTCTCGGAGCAGCTCGACCCCGAGTATCATTGTTCCTGCAGCTTGTCATCGGAAGATAGGTAGGTTATGGTCTAGACTTCCTAGACATAGCATATATCGGGTAAAATTGTACTAGCTGGCATCCTTGGGTTTTGTTATTAGGTTAGTATCACAGACCTTGATCGCTTTCCATGCTTTGCCTTGTTTCTTTCCTCCGTTGTGTGTAGTATTCTTCGTAGTTGATATTATCACCCTTATGGTCCTGTGGGGCCTTGTTTTGACTCTGGACCATAGATGGTGAATTATTCGGGGGTGCCCGTGAGTCCCGGTCATCATTATCGTGATATTATGCTGGCTATCAATGTTGTAGAGTGGTTGGAGCCTGTGCAGGGCCAATAGGTTGATTGTGAGCTGTTGGGCTACTATTTGTGTTTGATCATATCATTTCCATGCATATAAAGAGGATTTATCCACATTTTTCGTTGGTTTTGGCTTGAGGCCGACTATTGCTAGATTTCTAAACCTTTCATGGCCCGTGTGGCCTGTTTTTTATGGGAATGATTTAAAAAGAGATTTGGTATTGTTTTAATGGGTCTTCTTGGGGTAAGGGAGAATTAAAGGGTGTATTATCACTAGTTCCACTTATACTATACTCGACGGGGTTCTAGCGCTAGATTTGTTTTACTACAACTTCTGGGGTGATGCTAGACTCGGCGATACTGGGTGCTAGGACTATTGACTTACTTATTTAGACCTGGATACTCTCCGGGCAGCATTACTTGAGGTTTTTCGAGATTGCGGGGCATCTAGTATGTTTGTTGGGGGCCTCCATGGATCTTGCCGTTCTGGACCAGTGCTGCAAGTCGCGAGTGCCGGAGAGGAGGGGTATATGGTATAGTAGGAGTATACGGGTGTGACCTTTCATGGATCCTGTCTTCTGGGCCTTATAGGTCACCGGAAGCGGGTAACATATGGTACTATTATCACTCCGGACTTAGCATGGCATCACATTATTCATCTGTGTGATGTACCACCCTTGTTTGATGTTTGTTGATTGCACGCTCTGGTAGTATGGGATGGTGGAGGTTTTGTTTTCACTTGATTGCGTTCCTCGGTTGTATGGGCAGCCGGGGTACTGTAGGTAGACTCTTGTTACTTTATCGTGATGTTATCCCCTGTTATGGTTTTATTTATGTGATTGTATACGGATGGGTTGTTAGTTTCTGGATTGAGGTTGGTATGATTAGTTTGATCATTGATTTCTGATTTCCGAGCATGCCTATCATTACTCTTCTCCTCTTTCCCTTATTTTTTGAAGTTACCGATATACCGTCCACTTTTGAATCTTATTATATATACTGTTATTACAAGGATACCAAGTGCGTGATTTACTACTTGACCTGTGCCTGTTGTGTATATATTCTAGTTGCTAGCCTTGTATGTTGTTTCTGTTGTCTTCCCTCTGGGATAGTTCCTGTGTACTTTTTCATTAATTTCTGTAAGTACTTGCTTCTATTTTGTCTGTTACTATGCTTTTATCTTATATATGCCTAGTCGGCCTATGATACCTATTGGGTACCTTATGCTTCACATTTGGTTCTCATACTACACTCTGCATCTTCTGGTGAAGATCCTAGTATGGGACATCGCCGCTAGATCACCGTGAGTCGTGCTCAAGGATTTTGGGACTATCCAGACTGAGGGTGAGCTCTTCGAGATTGGACCTTATCTTTTAGTTTATCTTTTGCTTATGTATTCTATTACTACTCGGAGACATTTGTGTACATATTATTTTGGGATGCTTCGTACTCCTTATATGTAGTTCTGACTTTATACCATGATACCAGGTTTTGGGTTTGGTATGCTTCCGCATATGTATGTATGTATGTATTCCTATTATCTATTTTCTTCATCTTGTTACATTGCTTTCGCTTATTAAATTGTTTCTTCCGCTTAGATTGTTAGATAGTAGCCCATTACTGACCGTTCCAGGCTACGAGGATCGGTTCACCTAATAGGGGGGTTATAGGTGTCATCATGACCGGGGAATCGGGTCGTGACAACTTGGTATCAAAGCTCTAGGTTCACTGGTGTCATCGATATAGCAGCCAATGTCTAGTAGAGTCCCGCGGATCAGGGCAGAGACGTCCGTACTCAATCTTCGAGAAGCTATATAGTGACATCTTGGGAAAATTGGACTTTTCTTGTTTCTATCTCGTGCGTAGTACCCTTGAAATTTTCTGGAAATCTCACTTGTTCTGGTTCACTCTTACGCAGATGGTTTGAACGATATCTTAAGCTTCGGGCAGATGAGAGCCTCCTACCCCTGCACCTCCGACTCTAGATAGGGGCTGGGGCATTCATAAGGGTAGAGGTAGGGGTCATTGACGCCCCAGAGCAGCGGCACCTGCTATAGATGCTAGAGTTGAGGTAGATCCCGAGTATGACAATGAGCCCGAGTTTGTTCCTGAGCAGCAGCACGTGGACCTGGGAAAAGCCCAGGTACCACCAGCTCCAATGCCAGTTTCAGCACCAGTTTCCATGCCAACTTCAGCCCCAGCTCAGGCTTCAGATGTTCGGGGCTTACTACTTCAGCTATTGGGTATGATTGGAGAGAAACCTTCAGAGGTAGCATAAACACCCGCTCAGGGGGCAGCCCTGGGTGTTTAAATTTCAGGAGCGCAGCCTGCTACTGCGGCTACCCGTGCTAAGGTTGTTCTGGTCCCATTAGTTGGACAGCCTCATGGATCTCACCCAGCTATGACTGATGGAGAGGAGAAGGCCTTGAGTATATTTCTAAGATTGGCACTGCTGAGGTTTACTGGTACATCAGGTTAGGACCCGCATGATTTTATTACTATATGTGAGGATATGTTGCACCATATGAGTTTGTTTGAGACTTATGGAGTCGATTATACCACCTATCAGATGGAGGGTCCAGCGAAGCTTTGGTGGAGGGCACAGGTTGCTTGTAGACCTTCTACATCACCTCAGTTGTCTTGGTCTGAGTTCTATGAGGCCTTTATGGCCAAGTTCTTGACTCAGAGTGATCGTGTGCATCGTAGGGATCAGTTTACTCAGCTTATGCAGGGATTTATGACTATATCTGAGTATGAGACCCGTTTTGATTAGCTAGCACCATTTGGAGTTATGATCATTCCTACCGATGCAGATAGGATTTGTTGATTTGTATGGGGTTTGAGGCCAGAGATTAGACAGCCAGCTGAGATATTAGTTGTCGGTGGTCGGTCATTTTAGGCTATCATAGACTATGCCCGTACTGTGGAGGAGTTACATCGACATGATCAGGGGGCCAGAGATAAGAGGCCTCGACATCAGGGTGGCTACAGTGGTTCTCATCAGGGCGATAGAGGTTCGGGCTAGTATGGCCGAGGTTATTAGCCACCGCAGCATCAGGGTCAGACTAGTAGGCTTGTTTAGTCTTTGCTCCAGACTTCGGGTAGCTCTCAGTTTGAGTAGGTTCAGTCTTCAAGGGATGTAACTTTTGGGGTATCAAGCTGTGATGTCCATTCAGGTTCGGCTGGTTCATCTCGACAGGATGGGTCATTAGGGTCCTGCTATAGATACTGTATTAGTGGTCACTGATGTGACGCTAATTTACGTCACTTTCGACTCCTTTTTACTAAGAACAATCGTATGTTTTCAAGCAACCATTGTTGTTTTTGATGTTTTTATGTTGTATTTGTAGGAAATGGAAACAAACACGGAAACGGAAGAAAAGACGCGAAAAACAACATTCTGCCTAAGAGTGACGGCCTGAGTGACGGCCAGTCACACATGTGACGGTCCGTCACTGTGACCGTCACACCCAGGCAGCAACTTCAGGCAGTCCACTGCCTAAGGGTGACGGTCCAGGCGACGGTCCGTCAACCCTGTGACGGTCCGTCAAGCCTGGCCGTCACGCTTAGGCAGTGACTTCAGGCGGCGACCCGCGTTTTGGGGATTCCTAGCCCGTTTTGGATTTGGTTTCTTTGGCTCCTATAAATACCCTATGCTAGGTTTATGTTAATTATTATTCACTCATTAGTTTAAAAACACGTTTTAGTCATTTTTGGGAGAAAACAACACGGTTCATTTGTATTGAACTCGTGTTCTTGATTCGATCGTGAGTTCTTGGTATATCTTGCTCTTGGATATTGGAAGATTGATTGTTTCATTATATTGTAAGACTTTTCTTCCCTTTATTATGAATACAACTATTTTCTCTTATTCTTCGAGCATGAGTAACTAAAACTCCCGCAACTAGGATTGTGGGAGCCATGGCAAACGTAGCAATATAGATTCCGGGTAGCGTTGGGTTCGATATATGTATTGTCACGTTGTTAATCATACTTTATGTCACGTTTTCTAGTGGTTGCAAACATTAGAACATGCCTAGGTTTAATTTGCTTGAGTAAAGAGATTAAAACCGGGAAAACTTGATTAACAACAAGGATTCGAGACTACTAACTCTCGTCTAATGATTAATGCCGTAAATGGATTAAGCTACTTGATGTTAGGATTGAAAGCTAAAAAGCACATCTTTTCGAGGTCGAGAGAATAGAAAAGGAAATTTGTTTATTTGGTCGAGAGACGTTTAGACGATACAATAGACGCAATCACATCGTGACACGCATATAGAAAGAACCCGATTAAGCCTAGAATCGACATTGTTACAACGCCATGGTGAACACATCCCTAGTTCATTCTCTCCTATTGATTTAAACTCCTACGTTTACTATTGTTTTGTTTACAATTGGTTCACACAAACCCCCCCTTTATTTACCGGAAACTGTTGACGACTAGTCACTTAATTCACCAAAGACTTAATCTTCACCATATTCTCTGTGGGATTCGACCCCAACCTTGTTGGGTTCTTTACTTGACAACGATCGCTTACGCTTCATTAATTTGAGGTGTAGTTTGAGCGTTATCAAAAAGTGGCGCCGCTGCCGGGGATTACGGTTTTTGATTAAGTCTAGTGTGTTTATTTGACTCTTAGTCATTCTGGGGTGTCTTGATGAAGTCTGAGTAATCAAGACACCCGCGTCGTGCCGCGACGTTAAATCAGGCGCTGTATGGGAGGCAACCCATAAATTGTTGAGTCACCACCGAGGGTTTTTGTTGCCGTGTTTCTTTTTCCTCCGGTGTGCTATCTAGTAGAACCGGCATGTTTAGGTTGTTTATTTTAAATTTTTTTAGTGTCTATAGCAAAGCATGCGATTTCTTATCAAAGTAGCGTCCCTTTAAAAATTTTCTGGTTTTGCACTTATGTTGGAACGATTGACTGTCTGGCTCCTTGTATGTCATTGTG
>QJPP01003574.1:0-45530 GCA_003996215.1 Jaltomata sinuosa | reverse complement strand
AGGTAAACCCTGTTTTGGCCCTGGTCCTGCTTGGACATTGTGCACCTTAACGCAGGCAAGCAGCCTAAGTTGGGGGTGGCTACTACAGAGGGGAATGGTAAGAAAAAGATGATGGAGAAGATTGGTTTTTGAATAGAATGAAAATCCGGGTGTGCGCCTAAGAAAAGAAAAGAAAAAATAAAGAAAGATGAAAAAGATCGAAAAAGAAACAAAAAGAATTGTCAATAAAAAGGCCGCACCTGTATCTAGAATCAAGGAAATAAAAAGGTGAATAAGGATGGATAAAGTGAAGTTGTGTGGTGATAAGATGTAAATGGTTCCAAGGAGGGCTTAGTCACTAACCCCTAAATGTATCATACCTGCACCCGAAGCCTCATTACAAGCCTAAACAAGTCCTGTAGTGATCCTGAGTAGCTTTCTGAAAACTGGAAATAGAATAGTAAGGGCAAGCCTATGGTATCGCATGTGCATTGTTTGAAATCGTTTGTGAGTGTGAGCGCTTACCTAGTCCCAAATCTTGTGTGTGGGATTTCTTTGTGGTGAGGGCATCAAGATGTCTGTATTGTCTATTGCTTGTTAGGATAGCTGCGCGTGGGTATGCATAATGTTCTATCATAACGGAATGACATATTTGGATCCTTGCAAGTTAGTATTTCATACATACGTGTGCTACGAGGGAGCTTGATTTAATTGAATAAGTGTTGAATGACCATGAGTTGCTATAGACATGAGTTGGTGTTCTTAGTTGAGTCGTATTATTGTTTTATGTCATGTTGCTTGAGGACAAGCGAACGTTTTAAGTTGGGGGTGTTGATGTGACGCTAATTTACGTCACTTTCGACTCCTTTTTACTAAGAACAATCGTATGTTTTCAAGCAACCATTGTTGTTTTTGATGTTTTTATGTTGTATTTGTAGGAAATGGAAACAAACACGGAAACGGAAGAAAAGACGCGAAAAACAACATTCTGCCTAAGAGTGACGGCCGGAGTGACGGCCAGTCACACATGTGACGGTCCGTCACTGTGACCGTCACACCCAGGCAGCAACTTCAGGCAGTCCACTGCCTAAGGGTGACGGTCCAGGCGACGGTCCGTCAACCCTGTGACGGTCCGTCAAGCCTGGCCGTCACGCTTAGGCAGTGACTTCAGGCGGCGACCCGCGTTTTGGGGATTCCTAGCCCGTTTTGGATTTGGTTTCTTTGGCTCCTATAAATACCCTATGCTAGGTTTATGTTAATTATTATTCACTCATTAGTTTAAAAACACGTTTTAGTCATTTTTGGGAGAAAACAACACGGTTCATTTGTATTGAACTCGTGTTCTTGATTCGATCGTGAGTTCTTGGTATATCTTGCTCTTGGATATTGGAAGATTGATTGTTTCATTATATTGTAAGACTTTTCTTCCCTTTATTATGAATACAACTATTTTCTCTTATTCTTCGAGCATGAGTAACTAAAACTCCCGCAACTAGGATTGTGGGAGCCATGGCAAACGTAGCAATATAGATTCCGGGTAGCGTTGGGGTCGATATATGTATTGTCACGTTGTTAATCATACTTTATGTCACGTTTTCTAGTGGTTGCAAACATTAGAACATGCCTAGGTTTAATTTGCTTGAGTAAAGAGATTAAAACCGGGAAAACTTGATTAACGACAAGGATTCGAGACTACCAACTCTCGTCTTAATGATTAATGCCGTAACTGGATTAATCTACTTGATGTTAGGATTGAAAGCTAAAAAGCACATCTTTTTGAGATCGAGAGAAGAAAAAAGGAAATTTGTTTATTCGGTCGAGAGACGTTTAGACGATACAATAGACGCAATCACATCGTGACAAGCATATAGAAAGAACCCGGTTAAGCCTAGAATCGACATTGTTACAACGCCATGGTGAACACATCCCTAGTTCATTCTCTCCTATTGATTTAAACTCCTACGTTTACTATTGTTTTGTTTACAATTGGTTCACACAAACCCCCCCTTTATTTACCGGAAACTGTTGACGACTAGTCACTTAATTCACCAAAGACTTAATCTTCACCATATTCTCTGTGGGATTCGACCCCAACCTTGTTGGGTTCTTTACTTGACAACGATCGCTTATGCTTCATTAATTTGAGGTGTAGTTTGAGCGTTATCAGTCACTATGCCAAAGATTATCCTCAGTGGGCCTCAGCTTGCTATGAGTGTGGGGTCAGTGCTCACCTTTCTAGATAGTGCCCCTAGTGGGGTATGGTTCAGTTCGCAGCTCGGACGGCTCAGCCCGAAAGAGAAATTCAGCCTTCAGGTAGAGGGGGAGGTGGTCAGACTAGGGGTGTTGCCCCACGTGGTAGAGCAGGTGGTAGGGATAGTGGTCGAGCAGGTGGAGGTCATCATCAGTTCTATAAAGTCCCTGGGAGATCGGAGGCAGAGGCCTTGGATGCCGTGATCACAGGTACGATTTTTGTATGATGTCAGCCAGCTTATTCTTTATTTGATCCTGGATCCACTTGTTCGTATGTATCTGGCTACTTTCTACCTTGTTTGGGTTTGGCTAGTGAACCATTATCTATTCTTGTTTCTGTTTTAACCCCTGTAGGAGATTCTTTAGTAGTGGATCGGATTGTGAGATCTTGCATGATATCTGTTGGTGATTTGGAGACTTGGGCTGATTTGATGATACTTGATATTTTAGACTTTTATGTGATACTGGGTATGGACTGGTTATCCTTTCACCATGTGGTTTTGGATTTTTATGCCAAGACCGTTACCATAGTCATGCCTGGTGTATCCTCGGTTGTGTGGCAAGGTTCTATTAGCCATGCACCGTCTGGGATCATCTCTTGTCTTCGAGCTAGGAAGTTGATTTTTCATAGGTTTTTATCTTATCAGGCATACGTCCAAGATGCTAGTGCTGACCCTTTATCTCTTGAGTATGTTCCTGTGGTTAGAGACTTCCTAGATGTATTTCCTACTGACCTTCCAGGACTTCCACCTGAGAGAGATATTGATTTCGCCAGTGAGTTAGTGTCGTGCACCAAGCCCATTTCTATTCCTCCTTATCGTATGGCTCCTGCTGAGTTGCAAGTAAAGAGCAGCTCCAAGATTTGTTAGCTAAGGGGTTCATTAGACCGAGTGTGTCTCCTTGGGGTGCTCTTGTTCTCTTCGTGAGGAAGAAGAATGGGTCGATGCAGATGTGTATTAATTATCGACAACTGAATAATGTGACATTGAATAATATGTATCCGATGCCCAGGGTTTATGACTTATTTGGTTAGCTTCAGGGTTCCGCCATGTTTTCGAAGATTGATTTGAAGTTTGGCTACCACCAGTTGAGGATTAAGGCGATGGACATCCCTAAGACAGCATTCAAGACACTTTATGGCCACTATGAGTTCCTGCTAATGTATTTTGGGTTGACTAATGCCCCCGCAACCTTCATGGACTTGATGCATAGGGTGCTTAGCATGTACTTGGATATGTACGTGATAGTCTTCATTGATGATATTCTGGTATACTCGAGGAGAAGAGATGAGCATGAGCAGCACTTGAGTATCGTACTTCAGACTTTGAGAGATCATCGACTTTATGCCAAGTTCTCAAAGTGTGAGTTTTGGCTTGCGTCTGTTTTATTCTTAGGGCACATGGTGTCTAGGGATGGGAATAAAGTAGACCCGGGTAAGATTTCTACGGTCCCTGATTGGCCCAGACCTACTACAGCTATCGAGGTTCGCAGCTTTTTTAGGTTAGCAGGATACTATAGAAGGGTTCGTTCAGGGATTTTTTCTATAGCAACACCCTTGACTATGCTGACTAGGAAGGATGTTCCATTCCAGTGGTCGGATCAGTGCGAGGATAGCTTTCAGAGGCTTAAGGCCTTATTGACTTCAGCTCCAGTTTTGACTTTGTTGGTTGAAGGTCAGAGTTTCTCTGTGTATTATGATGCTTCAGGGGTAGGTCTTGGTTGTGTGTTGATGTAGCAAGGTCGAGTGACAGCATATGCATCAATGCAGCTGGAGGTTCATGAGCGCAACTACCCCACTCATGACTTAGAGTTGGCGGTCGTAGTCTACGCGCTCAAGATCTGGAGGCACTATATATATGGAGTTCATTGTGAGATATTTATTGACCACCGTAGTCTTTAGTACATCACGAGTTAGCGAAAGCTGAATTCGAGGCAGAGGAGATGGATTGAACTACTAAAGGACTATGATTTCACTATTCTATACCATCCAGACAAGGCAAACATGGTAGTAGATGCCTTGAGTCAGAAGGCGGTGAGTATGGGCAGCCTAGCTTCACTTTCAGTTTCTAAGCGAGCATTGGCCTTGTACATCCGGTCCTTGGCTAACCAATTGGTTAGGCTTGACTTGTCGGATCCTAGCAGATTTTTTGCCAGTGTTGAGGTCCGTTCTACTCTAGTTGATCAGATTCAGAGCCGACAGTTCAAGGATCAGAGTTTGTGTGACCTCCATGATCAGGTAGTTTAGGGTGAGGCCAGCCGGGATACTTTGGGTTCTGATGGTATTTTGAGGTTTGGTGGTCAACTTTGTGTTTTGAGGGTTAGAGATTTGACTCAGTTGATACTTCATGAGGCACATTGTTCTAGATATTCCATACATCCTGGCGCAACGAAAATGTATAAAGATTTGAGACAGCTTTACTGGTGGAGTGGTATGAAGTGGGACGTAGTGGAGTTTGTATCTCAGTGCTTGAACTGTCAGCAGGTTAAGTTCGAGCACATGAGATCAGGTGGCTTGATGAAGCGACTTTCCATTCCTGAGTGGAAGTGGGAAAGTATTGCCATGGACTTCGTTGTTGGTTTGCCCCGTACTTCTCAGGGGTTTGATTCCATTTGGCTAATCATTGATAGGCTGACTAAGTCAGCACATTTCTTGATGATTCAGACTTCTTATGGTGCAGAGAGGTTAGCCCAGATCTACTTTGTGATATTGTTTGGTTGCATAGGGTCCCAGCATCTATCATTTTAGACTGCAGCACTCAGTTCATATCTCAGTTCTGGAGGGCTATTCAGCGGGATTTATGTACATAGGTTCAGCTTTTCCACCCTCAGAAAAATGGCCAGTCTTGGAGGACATGCTTTGCGCTTGTGTTCTTGACTTTGGAGGTTCATGGGATCAGTTTGTGCCATTAGCCGAGTTCGCTTGTAATAATAATTTTTATTCGAGAATTGGCATGGCACCTTTCGAGGCCTTTAATGGTAGGCATTGCAGATCCCTTAGTTGTTGGTTTGATGGTTTAGAGTCCAAACCGCAAGGTACAAATTTGCTTAGAGATTCCTTGGACAGAGTCCATTTGATTCAGGATAGGCTTAGAGCAGCCCAGAGTAGGCAGAAGAGCTATGCTGATCGTAGACTTTATGCCTTGGAGTTCAGTGTTGGTGACTTGGTTTTCCTTCGAGTATCGCCCGTGAAGGACGTGATGAGATTTTGTCAGCGAGGCAAGCTTAGCTCCAGGTTCATTGGGTCATTTGAGATTCTACGGAGTGTTGGCAGTGTTGCCTACATGTAAGCTTTGCCTCTGCTGTTTTAAGCTGTTCACCCTGTTTTTCATGTCTAGATGTTGCGTCGGTATGTGCTAGATGAGTCTCTTATGTTGCATTTGGGATTCGGTTCAGTTAAATGAGAGTTTATCATTTATTGTGGAGCCGATAGCTATTTTGGCCAGAGATATCAGGAGATTGAAGTCTAGGGAAATCCTAGTTGTGAAAGTTCAGTGGAGGCATCATCCGGTCAAGGAGTTTTCTTGGGAGACCAAGAGTGAGTTGCATGCTCAGTATCCGCAGTTGTTTGAGCTTTCAGGTACTCCCTTCTTCTTGACTTTCGAGGACAAAAGTCTTTTTAATAGTGGATATTATGATGACCCTTCCGGTCATTTTTGTGTTTACGCATTCTTTATACTGTTAGAGCTTTCTTATAGCAGCCCCAAGTCATTTATCGCTTGCTGGAACCGGTAGTTTGGTACCCTGGTCATTGGTTTGGGCGTTTTTGGCTGTTTTCCTATTTTAGATCTTTAACTTAGAATATCATTGAATTTAGTCAACATTCTTAGCTAACATGCTTGGCATTGAATTATGACAGTTTTGTTAGCTCCGTAGCATTGAGTTTGGTCCGGTTGGACCTTCAATTTAGGCCTGAGAACTTCCGGTGTGGATTTTGTGTTGTTTTCTCTATTTTCAAGCCATTTGGAGTTGAAAGTATAAATTTGGGTGACTTTCGATGATCGAAGCGTCAGATTTGAAATACAACGATTTCATTAGCTTCGGAATGTTGTGTTTGGGTTAGGTAGGTGGTTGGTTCGGGTTTTGGGTGAGCTGGGCTCATTTTGAGCCTTTGAGTTCTTTAGCTAGTGTTGACTTGGGTCAACATTTCTCCGCAATGACCTCGTATGGAAAATTTGTCGATTCCGTTGAGTCGGAAATGTCGTTTCCACTCTATTATCTTTATTGGGTTTTGAATATCGGTTTCTGGTTGGGCCAAGAACACCCCGTAGAAATTGCTAGTACAGCTGGTTTTAGTGCAGTTGCAGGCCTTCAGCGCCAACGGCACCCAGGCAGCGCGATCGCGCTAGCCTATGGCCGGGCCTTGTGCGAGATGGTGCCAGGCTAGTGCCGATGGTGCCCAGGCCATCGCCTGCTTGACAGCACCGATGGCGCCCCTCGTGCTCATTCGCACCTTGGCGCGGACCTTCCTTGTGCGCGATGGCGCTGGTTTAGCGCCAATGGCACTGACCAGCGACCAACAGCTATTTAAGTCCTCTTCTTCCTTTTTCCAGCCATTTTCTCTCAACTTTTCTCACTCTAAAATACTTAAACACTCTCCCAAATTGCTCCAATACCAGTTCTAACCTTGGGGAAATTGTTGTTCATCATAAACTTGTGCTTGTTCATCTCTTGGTAAGTCATCTTTCCCAACTTGCTTCCTTTTGGTTTTCTTTAAAATCCACTATTGTTGCTAAATTCCAAAAGCTTGAAAATTGGTGTAGTGGCTGCCTCATAGCTCATGCATGTTCGTGGGTTTTGAGAATTATCCGTCTTGGCTTAAATACTATCTTCGGAGTAAGTAACCCTTGCCTAATTTCCGATTTTCATTCTTAAATTTCAACTTAAATCCTCTCTTGAGCAGGCTATTTTGGCTCCCTTCTCTTGGCCAATTGTGCTCAATTTTGGAGCATGTCTTCTTGGAATCATTGTTCTCCTTTCCATTTTTGGTTTTGTGTTGTGGGCCCCGTGGGCCCGCTTTTGACCTAGATTTTTGACCCGTCTATAATTGTAGCCTTATGGGTATTGTTAGACTCGTCTTAATGTATTATTTATGATTTTAATAGTTTGATCCTCGTTCGGAGCTTCTCGGAGAAGCTCAGCCTCGGGTATCATCGTTCTTTCAGCTTATCGTCGGACGATAGGTATGTTACGGTCTAAACTCCCTAGACTTAGCATATATCGGATAAAATTTTACTAGTTGTCATCCTTGGGTTAGGTTATTAGGTTGGTACCATAGAACTTGACCATTTTTCATGCTTTGCCTCGTTTCTTTTCTCCGTTGTGTGTAGTATTCTTCGTAGTTGATATTATCACCCTTATGGTACTGGTCTTGTCTTGACTCTAGACCATAGATGGAGGATTATTCGGGGGTGCCTGTGAGTCTCGGTCATCGCTATCGTGATATTATGCTGGCTATCTGTGTTGTAGAGCAGTTGGAGCCTGTGCAGGGCCAATAGGTTGATTGTGAGCTGCTGGGCAGCTATTTGTGTTTGATCATATCATCTCCATGCATATAAAGAGGATTTATCCACGTTTTTCTATGGTTTTGGCTTCGGGCTGACTATTGCTGGATTTTTAAACCTTGCATGGCCTGTGGGGCCTATTTTCGGTGGGAATGATTTAAAAAGAGATTTGGTATCGTTTTAATGGGTCTTATTGGGGTAAGGGAGAATTAAAGGGTGTTTTTCACTAGTTCCACTTATACTAGACTTGACGGGGTTCGAGCGCTAGACTTGTTTTACTACAACTTCCTGGGTGATTCTAGACTCGGCAGGGCTGGGTGCTAGGACTATTGACTTACTAATTTAGACCTTGATACTCTCCGGGCAGCTTTACTTGGGGGTTTTCAAGATTGCGGGGCATCTAGTATATTGGTCGGGGGCCTCTATGGACCTTGCCGTTCTGGACTAGATGCTGCGAGATGCGGGTGCTAGAGGAGGGGTATATGGTGTAGTAGGAGTATACAGGTGTGACCTTCCATGGATCCTGTCTTCTGGGTCTTATGGGTCGCCGCAAGTGGGTAACATATGGTACTACTATCACTATTGACTTAGCATGGCATCACATCATTCATCTGTGTGAGGTACCACCCTTGGTTGTTGTTTGTTGATTGTACGCTCCGATAGTATGGGATGTCAGAGGGTTTGTTTTTACTTGATTGTGTTTCTCGGTTGTATGGGCGGCCGGGGGACCGTAAGTAGACTCTTGTTACTTTATTATGGTGTTATCCCCTGTTATGATTATATTTATGAGATTGTATACGGCTGGAGATTGTAACATAAAGCCCTATTTATACAGGGTTAATGGAGAAAAGAAAAGAGTTTTTGCCAAAAAATTAAATGCATACCAATCTTGAAAGGTAAATTGTTTAAGAACTTCCCTAAGATCTCCACTCATGTTTGGAAAGAAATAAAAAAATAATCAGTTTAGCAATCACAATATTTATTAGAAAGGTAAAATGTATACTGGATTGCCTAAGATATCTCCTCATATTTGAAAAGATATTAAAAAAATTGTTTGAGCTTTACAATCAAAATAATTATAAGAAAGATAATTTTTTTGATAACTTTTCAAATATCGCTCCTCATATTTGGAAAAAATCAAAAAAATTGTTTGGGCTGAACAATCAAAAGAATTATTAGAAAGGTTAAATGTTTAATTACTTTCCAAAGATTTCTCCTCGTATTTGGGAAGAAATAAAAAATTTGCTTGATCTTAATGATAACGCTCAAATCCTGCTCTTCAATTAAGGAGGCCACTGCAATCGCGTAGTCAAAATAAAATTTATAATTTCCAACGGCTGTTGGGGTCGAACCCAAGAGAACAATGTAGTCGTGATTGAGCTAGTAAAGAGTAAAAGTAACTTATTGCAGTTCAATAAATAAAAAAGGGGGAAATATATCTAAAAGGGGTTTTTTAACTACACTAAAAGATATAGAAAAACAAATAAAAGATAAAGTGATCAATGGCTTTCCTTGCTTTCGTCAAGCAAGGGCAACAAGGGAGATATGGATTTTGGATATTCAAATTCACAAGACTTGCACCTGATTGACACCTAGGTAGTCTTGGTCATAAGTGTGGAATGCTATCTCTCGATCAACAACCACATTTCTGAATGATTTTGGTTAGAACATCATTCAGTGCAATAAACAAGCAACTAATTAACTTGGGTAGGTCGTCCTATTTCTAGCTCGGACCCTTAAATGAGAGATTCCGCGATTGGAGCTATGTCTAGCCTCTGATCTAAATGAATTCCCAACTTCCCACTATTGAATCTTCTCGAATTTAGGAAAATTCTCTCCCGAGCAATAACCCAAATCAGAAAACTAAGTCAAGGTTTGCAACCATTGTCTATAAATTCATGCAACAGAAGATTCAAGAGACCCAAATAATCAAACAAGAACAAATCTAGATTTATAATCAAAATCCCAACAAGTATTATCACTAATACAAACCCAAAATCTAAAATCATAAATACACCAAATAAATAGCAATTAAGAACAAGAGTTGAAGAATGAAATCTAAAGATTTTACAATACAATGCATTCAAATCTTCACTCCTATGGTGTTGGTTGATGAACCTTGCTCCCAAGCTCTCAAAATAGCCAAAGATCTAGCCAAAGATATATTTCAAGACGGCTTGGAAGTGTTTTTATATGAATTGGGGTTTCAAAAAATGGGAATTTCCAAATATGTCCCGTAGCTGATGAATCCTTCATCGCGATCGCGTGCATGGCCTTTGCGATCGCGAGGCTCTTTAATTTCCTTCACCGCGATCGCGTGAATCCACTCTCGCGGTCGCGATGCTTTGAGTTTCTACCAACTCATCGTGATTGTGTGGCTTTGTATTCACGGTTGCGATAACCATTTTGGTGCCAGTATCCAGCAACTCTCTTTTTGTTCCATTTGAATTATTTTCACTTGAATCTTTCTCGAACCCTTCTAAAACACATAAACCTGTAAAATAGAAGGAATTTGTGTCAAATTGCACTATTTATCCACTTCATATTAGCAAAAGCATAAGATTAGAAGCTAAATAAGTAGGTAGAATACCAACTTATCAAATCCCCAAACTTGAACTATTTCTTGTCCTCAAGCAACCTAAAAATTCTAGTTCAAGAGGCACAAAACTCAAGTGCAAATGAAAATACCACACACCAAGGAAAACCCATTTCAAGCACCAAACATGACTTTGATTGGTACTAATGATTAGTCAATCACATGCTAACTTACTCTAAGCATTTCCTTCGATTCAAACACAAACTCATGATGCAAAAGCACCATAAGAACAAGCAAGTGACAACAACCAATCCTCAAGATGTGACTCCAACCACAAGTTTACCAAAATATACTCACTTTACTCATTTTCGGAGTTTATCAATGTCACCAACTATCCTAATTCGCATGCCCTCACAAGAACGAAAGTCCCAAAAACACATTATGTACAAAGTTAATCACAAGGGACAAATACAAACACTCACACTCACAAGGAAGTTTAAGTGCACACATATCGAACCATAGGCTTTCCCTTCATGTAAGTCGCAACTAATGTAGGGTAGCCAAGCTCAGAATCACCAAGGACTTGCGGGTTACGATGTTGGCTAGGGCTAAGGTGAGGATATCATGTGGTTCAAGTGATTACACCTCCCTAATGCTCTTTGTTTTCATTTCAAACACCACTCACATTTTTCAATTTCAACTTCACCTTATTTCTTCTCACATAACCCAAGATTTCTCCTTTTTAACTCATGATCATTCACAACTTATATCACTTTCACTTGGTAGCACCACTTTTTGCTTTTCAATTTGCTCGTTAGATTGATCTTTTGGAGCAATGTTAAATTTTTCAAGTAAGGTGCTACCTTGCTCTTGAAGTGCATTTCTTTTCTTCTCCTCATTTGATCACATGCACCCACAAACTTAGGCATTTGCCTATGTTATTTTTCGTTTCTCCCCCCAAACTTAGGCTTTTAGCCTACATTTAATTTTCAAGCAATTAGGGAGGATGGGTGCCAAGACGGAGGTTCCTAAAAGGTCAAGGTGTTGGTGACAAAGACGGTCACAAGCTCAAAGGGGTTCACTAGGATTTGATGTCATTGGGAAGTCATTTGGGTGAAGTGGCTATCAAAAGTGCCTAAGGTCATCTTCCAAGCTCGGTTATACCTAAAAGTTTGCCTTTAATCACATTCAGGGCAAGTTCTAGATGACACACATGCACAAGAATTATTCAACTAAACCTCACCACACATGGCATGCGAATCTTTCAAGAAGGATCAATTTTTAACTTCCTAAACAAAAACAAAGATGAGCTATTCTACATTATCACCACTAATGCGTCAAGAGTCACAAAAACATTAAAAGAGTTGTCACAAAATCACTCTTCGCCATGCATTTTTCACATTTTTTTGAAGGATATGCCTATTTCACGTAGCATTCAAGACTACTTCATTGGTACCAAACAAGTCAAATTGCAACCAAAACCTCAAAAGATGACGATTTGCCCTTAAGAATGTCGTCACTCAGTCTATCATTGGGCCAATTCATCTCTCTAAATTGGCATGGATACACAAAGTGGATCAAAACAAGTGTCACACTTTACGGACATATGCGATTCGCACGTGACAAAGTGTGTGTCCCACGTGCAACTCACATGCCAACAGTGAGCATGTGCGAAGCTTGTGCGGTTCGCACAATGACCTGTGCGGCCCATATACCTCCTACCAAGATATATCTATCCTAATGGGTACTCAGACTTCCCCTGGATCACAACAACCATATCTCAACTACCAATTATCAAAAGAAGCTACAAAGTAAAGAAAACTAAAAATAACTAAACCATCAACTTCTTCCACAACAACACCAAACCCGGCAGGGGTATAAAGCCAAACAAACCAGCCATAGAAAGGCACCATAATGAGAAGGGTTGGTGTTTATACCTGATGAGTTGCAATTAGTGATGCAATGGAAGAACTTGATGGAATTTATTGTGTGCCAAAAAGAGAGAGAACACCTTTATTTTGAGAAGAAAATATTCAGAGCCTTGTAATTTTTTTTTTGAACGTTTTAAATTTACCTGAACGGCCTGGAAGCTTCGCATTCGCGGTGGTCCGGCGTGTTTGCGAAGGTTTGAAGTTTAACTAGCCTTCACGTTTGTGGCCAGTCCACGCATTCGTGAAGGTCTATCATGACTTGGTCTTCGCGTTTGCGGCCTGTCCTCCGTGTTCGCAAAGAAGGCTGGTTGGACCAGATTTTAACTTTTTTCTTCACCCTACTGCCCGTGATGTGTGACGGGCACTCTGTGAGGTGTTAAATGCACCATGTTTGCATATGCCAATGTTTTTGTTTAGTTTAGTGGTTGCTTGTGCGATGGCATGTACGACGGGCACTCTTCTAGTTGCGAAAAGCACGTCTTTCAGAGGTATTTTTGGTGCTTCTCAACACTTGGTTCCTCTTCTCCTCCATGGGCACCTAGAACACACCAAAAAGAAATAAAAAGTGATGTAAAGCATAAAAATTATGGGTTGCCTCCCATCAAGCGCATAATTTAATATCGCAGCGCGACGCCGGCTACCTTACCCTCGAGATTTCCACTTGGAAGATTTGAACCTTCAACCCAAACATGAATCGAATTACCGGTGGCACTCCCAGTGTGAAGATTTTAGCATAATAAGACCATTCTCTTGATGTTGCATATTTCACTTTTTGGCCTTCAAGTGAGGAATGACACTTTGGCTTTGTTCCACGAAAAACTCAAAACCGGATAGACCTTCATCCATCTTCCTTTCAAGGTCTTCCAAAAGCTTGATTACATTGACTTTCATCCATTGAATCAAACTTAAGGTTGAACAAAGGTTAAAATGGGATTTGGGCGTCTGCACTTTCAAGCTTGCCTCATTCATAACCTTCTCACTTTTGAATGAACTAGAGTCTTTCACGATGAACAGTTGCAATTCTAGTATCATTCGTTTATTTTTGGCATTATGATCCTTGTATGGATTAGTTGGTTGCCACAGCACCTTCAAGCTACGAGCCTCCCTTGTGTCTTCCTCTTCGATAGGGAACAACTCAAAACTACTACCCATAATTGTGCACGTGTCAACACGAGCATTTAAATTAATGTCCAACTTTTGGATACCAATTTCAAGCATCCTCTCCTTTTGACTTCTCTTAGCATGCCCTTTAAACAATACCTCAAATATTGGTAGCATTCTCTCGCGTTGTTCCCCATAGGCCTCAAACTGGTGATCTTGGTTTAACACCCATTCTAGGCTTACAACCTCACCCAATACAATTTTTTCCTCTTGTTGCGGTTCAACCATCACCGGTACAACTTCACTCTCGAGGGATGCCATATTTTGAAAATCTTCATCATCATCCCCGAAGTGAATTTGATGGAGTTCAATGTTCGAAATTTGTTCATTTTCTTGGCTCGGAGGGTTTTCTTCATCAATATGGTTAGAAGGAGTAGAGAATTCCACCATGCGTTGTGAAACACATTTTATCTCCTCCTCTTCTTTAGCTCTTACATCCACAAAGTCTTGATTTATGGATTGCATATCCTCCTCTATGATATCTTGCTTGGCCAAAAGAGAATGAACCATGGCATATAGGCTTTCAGGGTAGGTGGTTTCTTCATCATCTTAAGGCTTAGCCCATATGCCTTCATTGATTGCTGACTTATGGTTCCTATTAAGATCACAAGCACAACTAGCAACCTCATTAGCATGAGAGGGGGGAGGAGGATAGTCATTAGGGAAATTGCTCCAATGTCCATCAGGACCACCACAATACCAAACAAATAGCAATTTCTCCCACCAAAGGAACATGAAGGTGAATACCTTCCTCTCCTAGGGCCAATCTTACATTTTCGCTGAAGGTGGGTTCCTCCACAATAACAATAAGGATCAATATCACAAGGGTTGAAACCACCAACACCTCTATCATTTCGAGATGCCATGAAATGAAACAACAAAACAAAAATACGCAAAAGAAAAACAATTATTCACAAAAAATGAACTAGAGTAAGTGAACCTAAATCCTAAACTAACTCAATAAGCCAAATTGTTCCTCGGCAATGGTGCTATTTTTGATAATACTCAAATCATGCTCTCAAATTAAGGAGGCCACTGCAATCGCGTAGTCAAAACAAAATTTATAATTCCCAACGAGTGTTGGGGTCGAACCTAAGAGAACAATGTAGTCGTGATCGAGCTAGTAAAGAGTAAAAGTAACTTATTGAAGTTCAATAAACAAAAAAGGGGAAAATATATCCAAAAGGGGAGTTTTAACTGCACTAAAAGATAAAGAAAAACAAATAAAAGATAAAGTGATCAATGGCTTTCCTTGCTTTCGTCAAGCAAGGGAAACAAGGGAGATATGGGCTTTGGAAATTCAAATTCACAAGACTTGCACCCGATTGACACCTAGGTAGTCTTTGTCATAAGTTTGGAATGCTATCTCTCGATCAACAACCACATTTCCGAATGATTTTGGTTAGAACATCATTCGGTGCAATAAACAAGCAACCAATTAACTTGGGTAGGTCATCCTATTTCTAGCTCAGACCCTTAAATGGGAGATTCCGCGATTCGTGTCTAGCCTTCGATCTAAATGGATTCCCAAGTTCTCACTATTGAATCTTCTCAAATTTAGGGATATTCTCTCCCGAGAAATAACCCAAATCAGAAAACTAAGTCAATATTTGCAACCATTGACTATAAATTCAAGCAATAGAAGATTCAAGAGACCCAAATAATCAAACAAGAACAAATCTAGATTTATAATCAAAAACCCAACAAGTATTATCACTTATACAAACCCAAAATCTCAAATCAACAATACACCAAATAAATAGCAATTAAGAACAAAAGTTGAAGAATGGAATCTAAAGATTTTACAATACAAAGCATCCAAATCTTCACTCCTATGGTGTTGGTTGATGAACCTTGCTCCTAAGATCTTAAAATGGTTGTAACGACCGCGTTCTTCATTATGGGTAAACCATTCATGCCATGTTTTGGGTTAGAAACTTCTAAGTTTGGGAGTTGAAAATTCTGGGCTAGGCTAGTCTCGATTGGTTTTGGAGAGAGGTAGGGTTTAGGGCAATCTGGATAAGGATTGAGTTAGATGTCTTGATTCAAGCTAGTTTTCCTTGTAGCTAAGACATAGAGGAGTCTGAGGGACTTTTTGGAATTGAATTCGGGTAAGTAGAGCTCCCAAAATTGAGGTTGATGTGAAGGGTTTGTTCTGGAACATTGGAAAAATAAGTGTGTTGTAAAATGGACCAATTTTGGAGATTTCTCGACATTCTATCTATGACAAGCACTACCACTCCGCCACGGCGACCTCTGCTATAGCAGAATAATTACCGATATAGCAGAAGTCAAGTCGGTCAACCTCTGCCATAGCGATTGACTCCACTATGGCGGTACCGCTATAGCAGAGCAGGGACCGCTATAGCGGCGCAACGGGACCAGAAAAACCCATAAAATAGGTTTTTATTTTCATTCTCTTCACTTCATCACTAAGAATAGATGAGAGATATTCCGAAAACTCTCCTAGATTGCTCTAAGGCTTGGGAGCCATGGGGAGGAGGAATTATGGTAAAAAGGACGTGAAACCACAGATGCAGGCCTGCAAGACCACCAGGAATGCCTCCATGGAGCCAGAAATGCACAGTTGTAGCTACTTGGTATCCAGGTAGGCTAGGTTTTCATTGAGTAGATAGACTTGCTTATATTTGACACTTATTGTATAGTGGGAAAGGAGAATCCATGATTAGGCCTTCGGGCATGGAGTCTGGTGGATTTGGTGTTGGTTACGTATGTGCTAGGAATTGGTTAGATTGAATTGTGGGTTATTGATTATGGTTTGGGGTTGTCTGTGTTGTCTTGTTATGATAAGATGATATGACTCAGGGACTGGGATGTCAGAAAGGTTAGAGGAACTGAGAATTGCAAGGAAAACTAAATGAGTATGAAAATGGGAAACTCCTAGGTGAGGTTTCGAGAATAAGAAGGGCATGATGAGTAGTGTGGGTTTTGCTAAGGGCTAAGAGGTTGTAATTCACATTGTTATTATTTATGCATGTTCCAAAATCAATGTGGTTGTTAAATTATGCTAAAAAGGGAAACCGTTCATTATTCATAAATAAAGGGTGAGTGTGTTTGGCCTCCAGATAGAGGTTGAGGCTAAGTTATATACCCATGAAAGAGGGTAGGTGATGGCTTAGGATTCCTGTGAATGTTGTATATTTTTTGTACTCTTATCTAAGTGTTCGTATGAATTACATTGCTTAGAGGAATTGTTAGAATGTCTAAGGGTCATGTTTTACAGTCTGTGGATTGAACGGTGTGTTGCTTTTTGGTTTTATAAGTTGTTTGTTCATTATTTAACTGTGGATTAATTGACATTCGGTTGGCTCGGGTACAATGCCTGGTACGGGTATAACAAATGGTTTGCGTGGGTACCACGCCTGCTACGGGATAATACTAATGATTGGCTAGGGTACCACAACTGGAACAGGATATACTAATGGTTGGCTTGGGTACCACGCCTGGTACGGGTATAACAAATGGTTGGCTCTAGTACCACGCCTGGTATGGGATAATACTAATGATTGGCTCGGGTACCATAACTGGAATAGGATATACTAATGGTTGGATAGGGTACCACGCCTGGTATGGGTATAACAAATGGTTGGCTCGGGTACCACGCCTGGTACAGGATATTACTAACGGTTGGCTTGGGTACCACGCCTGGTATGAGTTTATTTTACTACATTATTGCATTGGTATTATTGCATTGTGTTGATTGGTATTGGTTTCGTGAGTGGATCGGGCTGTATTATTGAGATGTAATTTTTATTTATGGTTCCTGAGAGGCCAGGTTAGTATATTATGAGTTTGGTTTTGGTGTAGTCCAGGTTTCTATATTATGTTATTAGTTTGGTCTTGGTGTAGGCCCGGTTGTTATAGTATATTGTGAGTTCATTCTTGGTGTATGCCGGGTTGCTATAATATATTATTAGTTTGGTCTTGGTGTAGGCCGGGTTGTTATAGTATAATGTGAGTTTGGTATTGTGTAGGCCAGGTTGCTATATTATGTTATTAGTTCGGTCTTGGTGTAAGCCAGGTTGCTATATTATGTTATTAGTTTGGTCTTGGTGTAGGCCAGGTTGTTATAGTATATTGTGAGTTTAGTCTTGGTGTAGGCCAGGTTGCTATATTATGTTATTAGTTGGTCTTGGTGTAGACCGCGTCTATCATGTTAACACCTAGATGTGTTAGGGGGATCTGGGTGGGTCCAAACTATTTAAAAGGGGTTATGTGCTCATAAGTTGATGTCATTAGGTGTAATAATGCTGGTCATGAATTATCATGGTTAATAAGCTAAAAGTTATTCTTGGTGTAGACCGGGGTAGTCTGTTGAAGACTTAGGTGTGGATGGAGGATACTTGGAGGGTCCGGGATATGTGATCCAAGAAGGGATTTAGGTGTTTCTTTATGGTGGTCATTGATGGTGTCAATGGTTGTTTAGGTGAATCGCATGTGGTTGGTAAATATAGAGGAAGATTGAGAGTCTGGGTGTGGTTATTGGTTAATATAACTAGCTGGTAAAGTTGTCCTAGAGGTCCTGGAAAGTCTGGACAATGGTAGGTATTACTTGGGTATAAGTGGTTTGGTTGGGCAGTGGACCGGACTTAGTCTGGGTATTTAGTCAAGGTAGTTGACAGGGGTAAAGGTTAAAGGTGACTTGGGAAGTCTATGTGTCAAGGTGACTTGGGAAGTCTAGGTGACAAGGTGACCTGGGAAGTCTATGTTTCAAGGTGACTTGGGAAGTCTAGGTGACAAAGAGACCTTGAGAAGTCTAGTTATGACTGAGACTTGGGAAGTCCTAGATGTCAGGGTCAAGGCTAAAGGTGAAGGAGGGAGCTATAATGTTTATTTACATGTTTTTCTATGTTTACCTACATGATGGTACGTGTGGATTTGGGTCGACCGATGATGCCTACCAGTACGTGTGGTTGTACTGACTCTACTCTTGCTATACCTTTTTGGGTATAGTCTGGTTGCAGGGTTGATGATGTTTCATAGGTACATGAAGATCGTGATCTCCAGCAGCTTCTGTCCTTCGATTCCATGACGGAAGTTGTGTCTTTTACATGTTCTGTACAAATCTTGTAGTAGCTCTTGTACCTGCTTAGAATAGGTCCTAGGGAGGGTGTTTGTAAATGTTGTAAAGTTTTTCCGCAAATTCTTTAAGTCATCTATTTTATGAACATTTTTTGTAAATGAATTTCTCATGTATAAAAATGGATTGATTAATGGTTTACTTTACTTTTCTCAAGTTACCTGTTGGACGGGTGGTGAGGGTTCGTCTATCTAGGTGGTTAGAGTAGGCGCCCGCACGGCTCGATAGGTTGGGTCATGACAGATGGTATCAGAGCCTAGGTTACTGGTCTCCCAGTACAAGAGCAAAGTGTCAAATAGAGTCCTACAGATTGATGTGTTGACGTCCACATCTAATCTTTGGGGAGCTATGAGGCATTCTAGGAACCATCTCCCTTCTTTCATTCCTTCTCGTGCGGTTTTGTTACTTGCTTGTATGGGTTGAGTCCAATTGGTATCTCTCGATTCCAATTTGTATCTCAACAAGGTAAAGTATTTCATTGGACTCCGGGTATGGCAAACAAGCAAGAAGGATTGGAACCGGGAAGGTTCCAATTGGTATCTTACCGGGGAGGCTATGTAAAGGTATGGATAGATCGGCTAGTGGTCATCCATGAGGCGAATAAAAAGCAATGAAACTGATTTGATTGAATGTTTAAGCTTGAGACTTGAGATTATGCTTATGTGTATTGATGTTGTTTGAATGACTGCAAATGTGTGGTGTGCAATTATTTGATTTGTTGTGAATGTTTTGGTCCGGGAGGAGTCATAACTTGAATTGGTGTGATTTGGTTGGTAATTACTTTTTATGTGTACTTAAAATTGGTCAGTAAAGTGGTGTACATTTCAGAAACAGGCTTTCCATTGGTAAAAATGGTAAGGGGACAAGGCTTATGACTCTAGGAAAACTCCAGTTTCAGGACAGTCAGGACTTGGTTGGGAACCAAGGGAGTCATTAGTATGTAATGGTGGAAAGATATTGTCGGGAAGCAATTGTTATTGTTATTTCTTTGTATTTCATGATGTGTCATATTGAATTGTGATGCGATAATGTCGGGAATGGTCTTGAGGGTGGTTTAAGACCATGGGGGGATTTACAGGTTTAGACAGTGGTAACTGGGAAGTGGGATGAGTATATTTAGCTGGAAATAAAAATTTCATGTACTATTACCATCGGGACCGCTATAGCGGAAGCCAACCGATACAGCAGAACCGCTATAGAGGAATGACTACCGCTATAGCGGAAAGGGCGCAAGATAGGAGCCTCACCGTGTTTTCCCCTGTTCTCATTCATTCCCGGGGACAAGTATTAAGCTGCGAATTGCTTTGTAAAACAAGGAAACCAATGATTTAGCTAATACACTACGCATATAAGGGAATTTGTCGAAAATTTAGCATCCATACGCAAAGAAAAGAAAGGGTAGACATGGTAGCCCGGGATATTGATAAGATTGTGATTGACCATTGGTGGGTATAGTCACCCATGTGAAATTTGACAAGATGGACCATAATTGACTGAGTAGTGTTGGACACTGCTCATAGGCTATGTTATGAGGGTTATTATTGACTGGTTTATTATTGAAAATCCTTAGTGGTAGGGTCAATCGAAGGAGTGGGGTTATTAAAATGGATTATTTAGCATTATTGTCTCTATTCTTGACCATGATAATACCCAGTGTTAATGCTCTTTGAGAGGTAGGGGTGTACCAATTTTAGCCTCGGCTAGGGTGTAAGTTCCCAGATAGAGTTCCCCCTAAGGTGAGAGTTAACAAAATCTCAGGCTAGGATAGGTTCCAATGAAATTTTTGATGTTGTGTGGTTTAGAGGCACGTGGTGTCTCAGGGTATAGGGTTGATAGAAGTAAGGTGATAGGATGATAAGTGAGGGGCATAGTACCCCGTAGGAAGCTTTCGGAATGGAGTTCGGGTTAGTAGAACTCCAGGTATAGTGGAAAAGGGGTTGCCATGGTGGGATCTGGTTCCCTTGTCATGGAAATTATTTTGGGTCATTCATTGAGTTTCTTTTGCTCCGATGTTTCTATGAGGCCCCGAATTTCTTGAGCACTCGGGGAGGGGTAATCTAGTTGCCTTGTGCAGCTCGAAGGAAGAAATTCCTTGATAGAGCGGAAGTGAGTTAAATTTTGGCTGAGTTGGGTATAACAAGGGATTGGCAGGGTTTTGGTGGTTTGCGTAAGGTTATATTTATGCTATCATGGTAGAGCAATATGCTATCATGGTAGAGCATTAAGATTGAGGGACGGGCTTATTTTTTCCCTCCACCGTAGAGATCGTTCAGGGATGAATGATGGGTAAATTGGTATCTATTGTAACGAACAAGTTTGTCATTACGGGTAAACCATTCGTGCCAAGTTTTAGGTTAGAAACTTCTAGGTTTGGGAGTTGACAATTCTGGGCTAGGCTAGCCTCGACCGGTTTTGGAGCGAGGTAGGGTCTAGGGAAATTCGGGTAAAGATTGGGTTAGATGTCTTTGTTTGAGCTAGTTTTCCTTGTAGCTAAGACATAGAGGAGTCCAGGGGACTTTTCAGAATTGAATTGGGGTAAGTAGAGCTCCCAAAATCGAGGTTGACATGAAGGGGCTATTTCGGAACATCGGCAAAATAAGTGTGTTGTAAAATGGACCAATTTTGGAGATTTCTTGACATTCTGTCCGTGACGAGCACTACCCCTCCTCCATGGCGACCTCCGCTATAGTGGCAGTCAAGATGGTCAACCTCCGCCATAGCGGTTGATTCCGCTATAGCGGTACCGCTATAGCGGAGCAGGGACCGCTATAGTGGAGCGACGGGACCAGAAAACCCAGAAAATAGGTTTTTAATTTTAGTATCTTCTCTTCAGCCCCAAAAACAGATGAGAGCCATTCCAAAAACCCTCCTAGACTGCTCCAAGGCTTGGGAGCTATGGGGAGGAGGAATTCCGGTAAAAAGGACGCAAAACCACGGATTCGGGCCTGCAGGACCGCCAGGAATGCCTCCACTGAGCCAGAAACACACAGTTGCAGCTGCTTGGCGTCCAAGTAGGCTAGGATTTTATTGAGTAGATAGACCTGCTTACATTTTGTACTTATTGTATAGCGAGAAAGGAGAATCCATGATCAGGCCTCAAGGCACGGAGTCTGGTGGATTTGGTGTTGGTTATGTATGTGCTAGGAATTGGCTGGATTGAATTGTGGGTTATTGATTATGGTTTGGGGCTGTTGGTGTTCTCTTGGTATGATAAGATAATAGGGCTCAAGGACTGGGATGTCGGGAAGGTTCGGGGAACCGGGAATTGCAAGGATAACTATATGAGTATGATAATGGGAAACTCCTAGGTGAGGTTTCGAGAATACAAAGGGCATGATAAGTAGTGTTTGTTTTGCTAAGGGCTAAGGGGTGATAATTCACATTGTTATTATTTATGCAAGTTCCGAAATCAATGTGGTTGTTAAATTATGCTAAAAAGTGAAACCGTTCATTATTCGTAAATAAAGGGGGAGTGTGTTTGGCCTCCATATGGAGGTTAAGGCTAAGTTATATACCTGGGAAAGAGGGTAGGTGATGGCTTACGATTCCTGTGAATGTTGTATATTTTTTGTACTCTTATCTAAGTGTTTGTATGAAATACATTGCTTAGAGGAATTGTTAGAATGTCTAAGGGTCCTATTTTACAATCTGTGGATTGAACGGTGTGTTTCTTGTTGATTTTATAAGTTGTTTGTTCATTATTTGACTGTGGATTGATTGACATTCATTATTTGTGCGTTGGAAACTAGACTCGTAGACCTTAGATTTGGTATTCGGGGGACTTCTAAATCTTTATATATTGAGAGAAAAGCTCTGAAACATTTTACCCATAGTTCAGAAAATTTATTAAAGAAACTTACGATAACTTTTGCCGACTTGCTTGACTTCAAAACTTATCATACGACTAAACAAATGGCCCCGGCACCAAACTACCAGTCCCGACAAGCCTTAAATGACTTGGGGCCGCTACAAACAAGATCTAACGGTACAAGGAAAACGTATACGTGGAAATGACCGGAAGAGTCATTAAATCATCCACTACTAAAAAGGACTTTCGTCCTCGAAAGTCAAGGACTAGAAAGTACCTGAAGTCTCGAACAGTTGCGGATACTGAGCCCGCATATCTCTCTCGGTCTCCCAGGTAGCCTCCTCGATTGGATGGTGCCTCCACTGAACCTTAACAACCGGGATCTCCCGAGACCTCAATCTCCTGACATCTCTGGCCAAAATAGTTGTCGGCTCCTCAACAAAGGCTAAACTCTCATCCAGCTGAACCGTCTCCCACTCCAACTCTCAGAACACAGAGACGACTATCAAACCTCAAAACACCATCAAAACCTAAAGTAGCCCAACTGGCCTCACCTCGAACAACCTGATCACGAATGTCGCACAACCACTGGTCCTTAAACTGATGGCTCTAAATCTGATCAACCAAAATAGAACGAAGCTCAATATTGGCAAGAACTCTGCTAGGATCCGACAAGTCAAGCCTAACCAACCAGTTAGACAAGGACTGGATATCTAAGGCCAACGGCCGCTCTGAAATGGAACGTGAAGCTAAATTACCCATCCTCAATGTCTTTCGGCTCAAGGCATCTGCTACCATGTTTGTCTTGCTCGGAGTATATAGAATAATGAAGTCATAGTCCTTTAGTAAGTCAATCCATCTCTGCTTCCTAGAGTTCAGTTCTCACTGACTCGTGATGTACTGAAGACTAGGCTGATTGGTGAAGATCTCACAGTGAACCCCATATAAGTAATGCCTCAAAATCTTGAGCGCAAAGACTACTACTGCTAACTCCAAGTCATGAGTTAGGTAGTTACGCTCGTGAACCTTTAGTTATCTCGACGCATAAGCTATCATACGACCCTATTGCATTAATACACAACCAAGACCAACCCCTGAAGCATCACAATACACTGACAAGCCCTGAACCTCTACTGGCAAAGTCAACACTACAAATGAGGTCAATAAGGCCTTAAGCCTCTAAAAACTATCCTCGCACTGATCCAACAACTAAAATGCGACATCCTTCCTAGTCAGCCTAGTCAAAGGTGCTGCTATGGAAAAAACCCTCAACGAATCTCTTGTAGTACCCCGCTAACCTAACAAAGCTGCGAACCTCGGTAGTAGTAGTAGGTCTCAACCAATCATGAACGGCTGAAATCTTCCCTGGGTCAACTCTAATCCCATCCTTACACACCAAGTGTCTTAGTAATGCTACTGACCAAGCCAAAACTCGCACTTTGAGAGCTTGGCAAAAAACTGATGATCTCTCATAGTCTGGAGTATAATCCTCATGTGTTGCTCATGATCCTCCTTACTCTGCGAGTATATCAAGATGTCATGGATAAATACTATCACAAATGAGTCTAAATACAGTCTAAGCACCCTGTGCATCAAGTCCATGAAAGTTACGAGGGCATTAGTCAACCCAAAAGACATCACCAGGAACTCATAGTGGCCATAACGTGTCCTGAATACCGTCTTAGAGATGTCCTTTACCCTAATCCTTAACTGGTGGTAGCCTGACCTCAAATTTTTCTTTGAAAACATGACTGAACCCTGAAGTTGATCAAACAAGTCATCTGTGCACGACATTTGATACCTATTCTTCACAGTTACCCCATTCAACTGCCGATATTCAATACACATACGCATCGACCAATGTTTCTTTTTCACAAAAAGAACTAGAGCACACCAAGGCGACACACTCAACCTAATGAAACCCTTAGCTAACAAGTCCTGAAGTTGATCCTTAAGATCCCTCAACTCAGCTGGAGCTATACGATATGGAGTAGTAGAAATGGGCTTGGTACCCATCTCTAACTCAATAGCAAAGTCAATATCTCTCCCCGGTGGAAGGCCTAGCAGGTCGGTCAGAAACACATCTAATAAATCTCTAACCACAGGAACCAACTCAGGAGAAGAAGTGTCTGCACTAGTATCTTGGACATATGCTAGATAAGCCAAACACTCGTGAGAAATCCACCTCTTATCACGAAGGCAAGAAATGATCCCAGATTGTGTGTGGATAACAGAACCCTACCACACAACCGGGGATATTCTAGTAACAGTTATGGTAATGGTCTTGGCATAGCAATCCAAAACTGCTCGATGAGGGGATAATTAGTCGATGCCCAGAATCACATCAAAATCTGACATGTCTAAAATCAATAAGTCACCCCAAGTATCCAAATCACAAACATCAATCATACAGGATTTCACAACACAATCAACCACTAAAGAATCACCTACTGGGGTCGAAACAGATATAGGAGCAGATAATAGCTCACTAGCCTTCCCCAAACAAAGAACACAGTAGGAAGAAACATATAAACACATAGATCTAAGATCAAACAAAGCTAAAGCTAACTGGCAGCATATAGAAATTGTACATGCGATCACCGCATCTGAGGCCTCTGCCTCTAGTCTACCCAGGATCGCATAAAACTGACATCATCCTCAACCTAAATGACTGCCATCCCTACCACCTACCCTGCCATATGGGGAACCACCTCTACCCTGATTACCACCTCTTCTAGCTGGTGGCTTCTTTGCTTTAATAGGCTGAGTGGTTGGCTGAACTGTACCCCTCTAAGGCAATCTCTGGCATAATAACCGATGACACCACACTCATAACACATCCCTAATGGCCTACCCTGCACGGATGAACTAGTTGTACCAGTGTGGCCACTATGGCCTGATGACCCAAAAGTTGTACCCTTCAAAGTCTGGCCATTATAACCCTGGTGACAGCTATGACCCTGCTCAAACTGAGGCCCACTTGAGGCCTATAGTGATGCCTAAACTGGACGGCTAGACTGAACCTACTGCTGCTAAGGCTGATACCCTCGGCCCCACTAGCCTGAACTTCTACCACTGTAATAGGAACCACTCTAGTTGTCCTGATGTCATGGCCTTTTATCTCTGGCCCCCAAATTATGATGGTGTAAATCCTCCATAGTACGAACATGGTCTGCGATATCTTGAAAAGATCTCCCACTGGCCACTAGTACCTCAGCTATCTGTCTAAGCTCTGTTTGCAAACCCCAAACAAACCAGTGAACTTTGTCTGGCTTAATCAAAATTATCATAGCCATAAATGGAGCCAACTAGTGAAAATGGGTCTCATACTCAGATACGAATATCGAACCCTACATCAGTCTGGTGAACTTCTCTCTGTGACGCTCATGATTGCTCTGGGCAAGAAATTTGCCATAAAGGCCTCATAAAACTCTCTCCAATCCCACTGAAGTAATGAAGACGGTTTACAAGTTACCTGGCCCCTACACCATAGCTTAGCTGATAAGTAGTATAACCAACCCCATGAGTCTCTAATAACCCCAGATTATGTAGCATCTTCTCACAAGTAGAAATAAAGTAATATGGAACCTGACCAGGTGTACCGGAGAATCTATGCAGTGCCAATCACATAAATTTTCCCAGAGCCTTCTGATCCATCTCTATTATAACTGGGCAAGGAGCAAGAGGCTATGCAACAGAAGGTACCAGAAGAACCTCAGCACGGGGAGCCGCAGTAGCAAGTTGCGCTCCTAAACTCTGAACACCCAGGGGTGCCCCCTAAGCAGATGTATGTGCCACAACTGAAGGCTGGCCCTCGATCATACCCAACAACTAAAGAATCAAACCCCGAATATCTAACGAAGGAGCTAGGGATGATGCAAGAATAGAAGTTGGTGTTGGCATTGGTTGTACCTGGGCTGTCCCTCGATCCATCAGTTGCTACTCCAGGACTATCTATGGCTCAAACTCAGCCTTAGGACCCCTAGTTAGTTTCGCTGCTTGGGCACGTCCTCGACCTCTACCTCTATGACCTTCTGGCCCCTAGCTACAATTGGGTGTACTAGGGTCAAAGGCTCGCCCTCACTTGTTGCCAAAGACCTTGTACGAGCTATTTGCCAAAGAGGGAACTAGAATAAGTGAGGTTCTAGGAAACCAACTAGGATAAGACGCACCATATAGAAGCAAGAAAAGAGTCATATTTCCTAAGATGCAACTATAGCCTCCCAAAGATTAAGTACAGACGTCTCCGCCCCAATCCACAAGACTCTACTAGACATTGGATCCTATACCAATGACACCGGTGAACCTAGGCTATGATACCAAGCTATTACGACCCAATTTCTCAAGTGATGATGGCACCTATAACCGCATGTATGCGTACCAATTCCCGTAGCTCGAAATGATTAGTAATGGGCTTCTATCTATTAAGCATGCGAAAGAGGTAATATATGAGCGGAGGCAAGAGATAAAGTAAAGGAATAAAGCAACAGGAACATATATATAAATATGAACTAAGCCATCCTATGACCTTGTATCACAGTATAAGGGTCGTAACTACATAAATAGAGTACACGGGTCCAAACAAATATATATATATATGTGTGTGTGTGTGTGTGTGTGTGTGTGTGTTCCTTAGAATAACAAAAGAGTATGTAATACAAAAGAGGAGATGAAAGTTAAGCTCCGGCCTCCAGGAGCTCACCCTTAGTCTCGGATGATCCAAAAGCACTCTGCACGAGTCTCCATGAGTCAACTATGTTGGCCCATACTAGGATCTATACCAGAAAGTTGCAAAGTGTAGTATAAGAACCAATTGCAAAGCAGCGGGTACCCAGTAGGCATCATAGGCCGACTGAGTACATATAAGATATAAAAGAAATAAATAGTAGAAAAAAATGAAGGTAGTCACAAAAGCAAATGGACAAGTACATGGAATCTAGCACAGATAGAATACAAGGAGAAAACAATCATACTTAGCTAGCTACTAGCAATATATATATATCACAGAATACAGGTAAAGGAAAGAAGAATGCACCTGGAGTCCTTGCAACAATAACATATATAGAGAAAGTTTAAGAAATAAGTGGTATAACGATAACCTCAAGTAAAAAGAGAAGGAAGTAAACATAGACATGCTAGCAGTGAATCACACAAGGTAAGGATGATCAAATAAAACCCACAAGAAGTTATAGAATGAACTAGTACTACAATAGGAACACATACAAGTGAAAACAAACCCTCCGGCATCCCATACTACCAGAGTGTACACTCAGAAAACAGCAAATAAGGGTGGAATAATACACAAATGAAAGACATAATACAATAGTGTGAAAACTAGGTGTAACCATAGCATCATATGTATGTACCTCATCTGGTGCCGATAGGCCTAGTAGGTAGAATACATGGAAGGACGCACCCATATACCTCAACTGCATCGTATACCCCTCCTCCAGCACACTCAGAACGTAGCCCCTCGTCTAGATCAACAAGGTTCATGGAGGTCCTCAACCACATACTAAATAATAAAATCTCAGAATATCCAATATAATTGTCCGGAGTGTATCCGAGTCTAAATCAATTATCAAGTCTCAAAATCCCCTTAAAGGGTGCCCAGAGTGTATCTTAGTCTAAAACAGTAGTAAAAGCAAGTTTGTCGCTCAGCTTGACCGAGTCTAGTATCATCTCAAATCAGTAGAAAAACATGTCTAGCACTACAACTCAGCCGAGTCGAGTATAATTTTGAAAAGAGGTGATAAAATCATCATTTAGTCTCTCTTACCCCAAGAAGATCCATAAAAATTACCCTTAATAACCATTTTACTGAAAATGGGCACTCATGTCTATGCAAGGTTTAGAAAACTGTTTATAGTGGGCCTGCAGCCAAAATAGTATTTAAACATGCAGAAAGTCTCTTTATATGAATGATAATGGCATGCTCAAACGCAATCAACAGCCAAATGGCTCACAATCAACCTATCAGTAGGCTCCAATCACTCTACAACATAGATAAACAGCTCTATAATTGAGATACTGATGTCCGAGACTCATGGACATTCCCAAATAACCAACCATCTATGATCCTGAGTCAAATACAAGGTCACACAGGACCACATGGGAATACTACCAACTACAACAAATACTACAATGATATGGGTGAAATAAGACAGACAAAAATAAAGCGGACAAGGTCTGGGGTGCCAAGTTAATAAAACTCAACCCAAGGATGCTAGTTAGTACAATTATAGCCTATATACGCAGATTCTAATATAGAGAAGACCGTAATCTACCTGTCGTCTGACAACAAGCTACTAGAACGACAATGTCCAAGCCCAAACTGCTCTGAGAAGTCCCAAAATTAAATCACACTAACACAAACATAATCTATGCATTAAAATGAAGCTAATGATACTCATATTGCTAAATCTATAGTCGGGTTAAAATTTGAGTCACAAGCGGGCCTGTGGGCTCTGCAACCCGAAGCTGAAAACAAAGAACACCACTATAATCCTAACACTCCCATAAATGCATGCTCTAAAAATAAGCAGAATTATACCAGCAAAAGGGGCTCAGAACAGCCACCACAACCAAGATTCAAAGAAGGAAATAAGAAGAGAATCAAAGAAGAATTTAACGAAAATCATAAGGAAACTTATTGAATTAGACTCAAGGAAATGATCAGGAACCGAGAATTATCACCCTACCCACTGGAATTGTAGCTACATTGAGTTTTAAGGAGCTTGAGCTAATAACAATGGAGGATAATGGTTTTAGAGTGATGAAAATGAAGGGGGAGTATATATACTGCCAGGGGTCCTTCACCGTAATCGTGAAAGGGCCCCACGCAGTCTCGAGGACCATGTTGGCTAGACCATCATAATTGCGAGGACTAGACATGCGGTCATGAAGAACAAGGAAGGAGGGACTTTATCATGGTCACGAGAAGGGATCTCGCGATCGCGTACAGGAAAAAGCGAGCTAGGTCCACATGCCCTTTATCGCGGTCACGTGAAGAGGCCCTCGTGGTTGCGATGACCAATGAGGCAGACAATAGTGATCATGATGGCTTCCCTCATGGTCGTGATTAAGTCCTAAGGCCTACAGCTGCAACAACAACCAATAGAAACTTAAGGCCAAAAAGTCTCTGAATGGACCCACGGGACTCATCTGGGACCCCACGCACACAAATGAACTATGTTACCATACTAGAAACAGAATCTCATACTCAACAAAATCGATAAAATTCCTAGCGAAGGTCAATTTAATGAGAAGTTGACCCCACACTCAAAACCAACCTTTAGGCCAACTTTTCAAAAATGGAACACCAAGGCCTAGAACAAGTTCAGAAGCCTCGAGACCCAAACCAAAGGTCCCTCTAGCCTAAAGTTGATATTTTGGAACTAACAGCACTGATGAAACTCCCAACTGAGTCGGTCTTCTTCGAATGTTGACCAAAGTCAAACTTCCAAGTTCAACTAGCTAGAAAACACAATAAGTAACACAAAACTAAACCAAAAGATCCCAAACCCCGACCAAGGGTCCATCTAGACCAAAATCTACGTTCCAGGCCTAACGAAACTGTCAAAATTCAATTCCAAGTATGTTTACCAAGAATTTTGACCGAGGTCAACAAATTCCTAAATTTAGGTTGTAAATTAGGAAAACAACCATAAAGACCAAACGAACGGTTAGGGCAATTTGATAATGCTCAAAGTACCACTCCAATTAAGAAGCGTAAGCGATCTTTGTCAAATATAGAACCCAACAAAGGTTGGGGTCGATCCCACAGAGAATATGGTGAAAGTTAAGTCTTTAGTGAATTAAGTGACTAGTCGTCAATAGTTTTCGGTAAATAAAGGGGGGGTTTTTGTATGAACAAAAGCAAATAATAATGTATGAGAATTAATCAATAGGAGAATGAACTAGGGAAGTGTTTACCATGGCGTTGGTAACAATGTCGATTCTAGGCTTAATTGGGTTCTTTCTATATGCGTGTCACGATGTGATTGAATTAATGGTATCGTCTAAACGTTTCTCAACCAAATAGACAAATTTACTTTTCAATTATCTCGAACTTGAAAAGTTGTGCTTTTAGATTTCAATCCTAAACATCAAGTAGATTAATCTAGTTACAGCATTAATCATAAGACGAGAGTTGGTAGTCTCGAATCCTCGTCGTTAATCAAGTTTCCCGGTTTTAACCTCTTTACTCAAGCAAATTAAACCTAGGCATGTTCTAATGTTTGCAACCACTAGAAAACGTTAAGCATGAATGATTAATAACGTGACAATCATATATATTGAACCCGTCGCTACCCGGAATCTAGATCGCTACTTTAGCCATGGCTCCCACAACCCTAGTTGTGGGAGGTTTAGTTAATCATGCTTGTAGAAGAATAGAGGAAAGTCATATTCATAATAAAGAAAAGAGATCCTTACAATGTAGTGAAAACAATCTTCAATTATTCCAAGAACAAGAAAACAAAGATCCCAAGAACAAATCAAGAACACGAATTCAAGAAGTAGAATAACGTGTTTCTTACTCTCCACTTCGACTAAATCTCTCCTAAAACTATTGGGAGAACTATTGTAAAAAGCTTGGTAAATAAAATAAACCTAACATAGGGTATTTATAGGAGTCTAGGAAACAAATCCCAAAAACGTCAGGATTTCAGGAAGCGGACTGCCCAGGTGTGACGGCCAGGCTGACGGACCGTCACAGGCTTGACGGACCGTCGCCTGGACCATCACCCTTAGACAGTGCAAGGCCTCCACTTGACGGTCACATGTGACGGACCGTCATATGTGTGACGGATCGTCACTCAGGCCGTCACTCTTAGGCAGAATGTCGTTTTGCTCGTATTTCCTTCCGTTTCCATGCTTGTCCCTATTTCCTGAAAATACAACATAAAAACATCAAAAACGACAACGGTTGCTTGAAAACGTACGCTTGTTCTTAGTTTAAAGGAGTCGAAAGTGCCGTAAATTGGCGGCACATCAACACCCTCAACTTAAACGTTCGCTTGTCCTCAAGCAACATAACATACAAGAAAACAATAATACGACTCAACTAAGAAAACAAACTCGTGTCTCTAGCAACTCATGGTCATTCAACATCTTATTCACTTTTAAATCAAGCTCCCTCGTGGCACGCAAATGTATGAAACACTAACTTGCAAGGATCCAAACATGTCATTCCGATATGATAGAACACTTTACATACACACGCGCAGCTATCCTCACCATTAATAGACAATACAGAAATCTTGGTGCCCTCACCACAAAGAAATCCCTCACACAAGATTTGGGACTAGGTAAGCGCTCACACTCACAAACGATTTCAAACAATGCACATGCGATACCATAGGCTTGCCCTTACTATTCTATTTCAGTTCTTCAGAAGGCCGCTCAGGATCACTACAGGACTTGTTTAGGCTTGTAATGAGGCTTCAGGTGCAGGTAGGATACATTTAGGGGTTAGCGACTAAGCCCTCCTTGGAACCATCGACGTCTTATTACCACATAACTTTATTTTGTCCATCCTTATTCACCTTTTTATTTCCTTCTTTCTAGCTACGGGTGCAGCCTCTTTATTTTGACACTTCTTTTTATTACTTTTTCGATCTTTTTTATCTCTTTTTTTTTTCTTTTCTTAGGCACACACCCGAATTTTTATTCTATTCACAACCAATCTTCACTATCCTCTTTTTCTTATCATTCACCTCTATAGTAGCCACCCTCAACTTAGGCTGATTGCCTGGGTTGAGGTGCACGATGTCCAAGGAAGGACCAGGGCCAAAATAGGGATTCAAAGCTAAACAGGAACGGTGACAGGTTATTGAAAGAACAAGGTCAATTATGGCTCAAACAGGGATCAAAGGGATTATTTATATTTGGACGGTCTTTTAGGTTAAGTGGACTGCACGCAAAAAGGGCCTGTGATCCTTTCCTAAGCAACCAAACTTCAAACTTAACAAAATAGACCGGGCAAGTTCTAGATGCATGCACAGAGTAAGAATTTGTAACAATAATCTCACACACACTTGGCACCAAGAAACTATATCGCTACCAACTGTCAAACAACCGCTCGGCTTAAGCATACTCATTCTAATCATAATCACACAATGACATTCAAGGATCCATTCAGTCAATCGTCTCAACATAAGTACCAAAACCAGAAAATTTTTCAGAAGGGGCTCCTTTTAGTCAAGAAAAACGCCATGATGCTTGCTATAGACACTAAAAAAAAATTTAAAATAACAGCCTACACATGCCGGTTCTACTAGATAGCACACCGGAGGGAAAAGAAACACGGCAACAAAAACCCTCGGTGGTGACTCACAGGTTTCCCAACACCCTCAACTTAGACTCATGCATTGTCCCCAATGCATACATGTGAAACCTAAAAACTGTGAGAGAATAAGGAATACCTGTGAAGTCGATAGGACTCAGATTCTAGAATGATGTTGGAGACCGCCAGGGTCTCCAAAGCAGGAGAACTTGATGGAGTGTGTGCACGCGACAACCTCATGTTGTACTCCAGCTTCTTCTTTTATTGGCTCCATAGCTAGTCGCGCCAACTTCTTCGCTCTTTCTTTGCAGATTCTTTTGCGGTGCTTTCTTTTTCGTGATTTGCTCTCACCGCCTTCCTCTACATGTTTATGCTCTCGCAGCATCCTTCTCACACCAGCTAGAGTCTCGACCAAACCCTTCTCATCAAGATGCACATCCGCAAGAGCTTCCTCAATGGCATTGATGACTGCGACCACCCTCATGTCACTTGGTTGCTTCATCAATTTGGACACATCGAACTTGACAACTTCATTGTTCAGCCTGAAGGTTAGTTCGTTTCTCTCCATGTCGACCAATGCTCTTTTTGTGGCTAACAATGGTCGTCCCAAGATTATGGGAACTTTAAAATCCACTTCGCAATCCAAGATCACAAAGTCGGCCGGGAAGATAAGCTTACCGATCTTTACCAGCACATCAGACAAGATTCCCACCGGTCGCTTTACCGAACGGTCAGCCATCATCACTCTCATGGACGTCAGTTTAGGAGCTCCCAAACCCAATTGTTTGTAAACTGCTAGCGGCATCAAGTTGATACTAGCACCAAGATCACATAATGCTCTTCCGAAGTTGAGCTTCCCGATAGTACAGGGAACAGTGAAAGCCCCTGGATCTTCCTTCTTTTCGACTAACGACCTTAAAGAAATAGCATTGCAGTGGTAGAGGTTGTCTTCCGGTTCAAAACTTACCGACCTCTTCTTTGTAATCAAGTCCTTCATGAACTTGGCATAACTGGGCATTTGTTCCAGCGCTTCCACCAATGGTATGTTTATTGAAATCTGCTTCAGCATGGTCAGGAAATTTAGGAACTTACCATCTTCTGCTTTCTTCTTCAGGCGTTGTGGGAAAGGAGGTAGTGGTCGAGGCATCATAGTTGGAAACTTTTCAGCTTCCTTGCTTTTCTCCACGGGCTTTTGAGTAGCCTCGCTTACTGCCTCTTTGTCATCCGCAACATCACCTTGAGTCTGAATTACCGGATGTGATTCCGGTAACGTTCTACCGCTTCTGGTAGTGATCGCCATACAACTCGCATCCTTCTTTGGATTTTGGACGGTGTCACTTGGCAAGGTACCCGTCCTTCTTGGATTTAAAGATGTCGAGATCTGCCCCACTTGTTGTTCCAATTGCTTTATCGCGGTGGAATGAGAATCCACCAACTGACTCAATGTTGATAACTCAGTCCTCATCTCCTTTACCCCAGAGTCAGTCGATTCCACCTTCAACAACATTTTTGCCATCATGCTCTCTAGCTTGGCCATCCCTGTCTCGGTGTTAGCTCTGTCCCGATTACCAGGTGGTATATACAACCCACCTCTATCGGTGTTGTTCCTCCAGTTTCCTTCGTCGCGATCTCTGTAACCAGCTTTCTCATAGTGGTTGTCTCTCTGATAGTTTCGACCTTGGTTTCCTTGGCCATTGGCCTGGAAACCCCCCAAATAGTTGGCCTCCTCATCAGATTCAACCTCTGCTGCTCTACCTTGCGAAGCCACGGCTTTCACCTTCTCAATACTTCCTGACATCAAGTGCTTGGTCAAGAGGTCCATTTGCATTTTTAGGTGGGACATGTCTTGGTCACGCTCTTCCTCTTTTCTGCGCTGCTCCGCTGACACACCAACTGCATAGGTACTAGCTGGCACCTCTGAATCACGTGTGTGCCAGGCCCTGTTGGTTTTGGTAAGCCTGTCCAGAATAGTTGTGGCATCGGCAAAAGTGTGACCCATAAACGCTCCACCTGCTGCGTTGTCCAACGTCGGCTTGGTAGCCGAATTCAGTGCCCTATAGAATGTTTGCATCAAAAACTCGTCGTTCAACTGATGGTTAGGGCATTGTGTCAGCTTCTTCTTGAATCGTAGCCAGGTCTCGTGCAATGCTTCGTGAGGTTGCTGCCTGAAATTGCTAATCTCGTCCCTCAACTGTATCATCCTAGAGGGAGGAAAGAACCTTTCTAGGAAAGCTCCTTTTAACTCTCCCCAAGTTGCGATAGAGTCGGGGGTCAGTTCTGTCAACCATAACGCTGCCTCATCAGACAGAGACAACGGAAACAACCTGAGCCTGATCGCTGTCTGACTCACACCCGGCAGTTCAAACAACTTGCAGATACCCACGAAGTTCATTAAGTGACGGTTTGGATCGTCACCAGCTGCTCCACGGAATACTCCTCTCAAGTTCAACAGCTGAATCATCGTGCTAGTGATGTTGAACTTGGCTCCGGGCGGTAGCGGTGGAACAACAATGGCGCCCGTAGCGCCAACTCCATCCAAGTCGTTATCCTCATCATGCAACTCCATCTCGTGCTGCAGACCTCCAGCATTCCAATTTTGTTGGGCCTGCAGTTCTGCAGCGAGCCTTGCTGCCTCTTGTTGTGCGGCCATATTCCGCCTTAACGTTCTAGCAAGCTTGGGGTCGTAAGGTAATGTTAATTCACCCGAGCGCCGGGTACTTGGAATGCACAACTCTGTACCCTATCAAAAACAAAAACAACAAACAAACGTAAAAGCAGGAAAGTATGACTAAGAGTCAAGTAAACACACCAGACTTAATTAACAACCGTATTCCCCGACAACGGCGCCAAAATTTGATAACGCTCAAAGTACCACTCCAATTAAGAAGCGTAAGCGATCATTGTCAAATATAGAACCCAACAAAGGTTGGGGTCGATCCCACAGAGAATATGGTGAAAGTTAAGTCTTTAGTGAATTAAGTGACTAGTCGTCAATAGTTTCCGGTAAATAAAGGGGGGGTTTTTGTATGAACAAAAGCAAATAATAATGTATGAGAATTAATCAATAGGAGAATGAACTAGGTAAGTGTTTACCATGGCATTGGTAACAATGTCGATTCTAGGCTTAATTGGGTTCTTTCTATATGCGTGTCACGATGTGATTGAATTAATGGTATCGTCTAAACGTTTCTCAACCAAATAGACAAATTTACTTTTCAATTCTCTCGAACTTGAAAAGGGTTGGTTGGTTTTTAACGAATTCAATCCTAACTAAGGTCGATTTAATCTAGTTACAGCATTAATCATAAGACGAGAGTTGGTAGTCTCGAATCCTCGTCGTTAATCCAATTTCCCGGTTTTAACCTCTTTACTCAAGCAAATTAAACCTAGGCATGTTCTAATGTTTGCAACCACTAGAAAACGTTAAGCATGAATGATTAATAACGTGACAATCATATATATTGAACCCGTCGCTACCCGGAATCTAGATCGCTACTTTAGCCATGGCTCCCACAACCCTAGTTGTGGGAGGTTTAGTTAATCATGCTTGTAGAAGAATAGAGGAAAGTCATATTCATAATAAAGAAAAGAGATCCTTACAATGTAGTGAAAACAATCTTCAATTATTCCAAGAACAAGAAAACAAAGATCCCAAGAACAAATCAAGAACACGAATTCAAGAAGTAGAATAACGTGTTTCTTGCTCTCCACTTCGACTAAATCTCTCCTAAAACTATTGGGAGAACTATTGTAAAAAGCTTGGTAAATAAAATAAACCTAACATAGGGTATTTATAGGAGTCTAGGAAACAAATCCCAAAAACGTCCGGATTCCGCGTAGCGGACTGCCCAGGTGTGACGGCCAGGCTGACGGACCGTCACTGGCTTGACGGACCGTCGCCTGGACCGTCACCCTTAGACAGTGCAAGGCCTCCACTTGACGGTCACATGTGACGGACCGTCACTCAGGCCGTCACTCTTAGGCAGAATGTCGTTTTGCTCGTATTTCCTTCCGTTTCCATGTTTGTCCCTATTTCCTGAAAATACAACATAAAAACATCAAAAACGACAACGGTTGCTTGAAAACATATGCTTGTTCTTAGTTTAAAGGAATCGAAAGTGTCGTAAAAGCAAATAATAATGTATGAGAATTAATCAATAGGAGAATGAACTAGGGAAGTGTTTACCATGGCGTTGGTAACAATGTCGATTCTAGGCTTAATTGGGTTCTTTCTATATGCGTGTCACGATGTGATTGAATTAATGGTATCGTCTAAACGTTTCTCAACCAAATAGACAAATTTACTTTTCAATTCTCTCGAACTTGTAAAGGTGTGCTTTTAGATTTCAATCCTAAACATCAAGTAGAAAATTTGATAACGCTCAAAATACCACTCCAATTAAGAAGCGTAAGCGATCGTTGTCAAATATAGAACCCAACAAAGGTTGGGGTCGATCCCACAGAGAATATGGTGAAAGTTAAGTCTTTAGTGAATTAAGTGACTAGTCGTCAATAGTTTCCGGTAAATAAAGGGGTTTTTTTTGTATGAACAAAAGCAAATAATAATGTATGAGAATTAATCAATAGGAGAATGAACTAGGGAAGTGTTTACCATGGCGTTGGTAACAATGTCGATTCTAGGCTTAATTGGGTTCTTTCTATATGCGTGTCATGATGTGATTGAATTAATGGTATCATCTAAACGTTTCTCAACCAAATAGACAAATTTACTTTTCAATTCTCTCAAACTTGAAAAGGTGTGCTTTTAGATTTCAATCCTAAACATCAAGTAGATTAATCTAGTTACAGCATTAATCATAAGACGAGAGTTGGTAGTCTCGAATCCTCGTCGTTAATCAAGTTTCCCGGTTTTAACCTCTTTACTCAAGCAAATTAAACCTAGGCATGTTCTAATGTTTGCAACCACTAGAAAACGTTAAGCATGAATGATTAATAACGTGACAATCATATATATTGAACCCGTCGCTACCCGGAATCTAGATCGCTACTTTAGCCATGGCTCCCACAACCCTAGTTGTGGGAGGTTTAGTTAATCATGCTTGTAGAAGAATAGAGGAAAGTCATATTCATAATAAAGAAAAGAGATCCTTACAATGTAGTGAAAACAATCTTCAATTATTCCAAGAACAAGAAAACAAAGATCCCAAGAACAAATCAAGAACACGAATTCAAGAAGTAGAATAACGTGTTTCTTGCTCTCCACTTCGACTAAATCTCTCCTAAAACTATTGGGAGAACTATTGTAAAAAGCTTGGTAAATAAAATAAACCTAACATAGGGTATTTATAGGAGTCTAGGAAACAAATCCCAAAAACGTCAGGATTCCGCTTAGCGGACTGCCCAGGTGTGACGGCCAGGCTGACGGACCGTCACAGGCTTGACGGACCGTCGCCTGGACCGTCACCCTTAGACAGTGCAAGGCCTCCACTTGACTGTCACATGTGACGGACCGTCACTCAGGCCGTCACACTTAGGCAGAATGTCGTTTTGCTCGTATTTCCTTCCGTTTCCATGTTTGTCCCTATTTCCTGAAAATACAATATAAAAACATCAAAAACGACAACGGTTGCTTGAAAACGTACGCTTGTTCTTAGTTTAAAGGAGTCGAAAGTGCCGTAAATTGGTGGCACATCAGGTACCGAACCGCCAATCCCAGCAAGCCATAAATGATTTGGACCCACTATAGGCAAGCTCTACTAGTACAAAGAAAGCATAAATAGAATAATAACCGGAAGGGTCATTACAGTCCCTGTGCAAAGAGCATCCTTGTAAGTAGTTTCTTTGATGTTGATGAGGATATTATTCAATGCAGTTGCGGAATAATCCTTCTGCCTTGAGGATTGTGGAAATTGAGGAGTTGATCCTCACGACCTCTCTATCTACTTGGTGATGTACAATTACATAAATGTATGCAATTATATCATTTTTGATTGCAAGCATAGCTTCTGAACTTGCAAATTTTTATCACAATTATCTATTTTTGGGGGTCTGCCATATTACTTGACTCACATATAAAATACACAAATATTTGATGGAAAAGAACGGCTTAATTAAGTAAATTCTTTTGATGAAAAGAAGAGTGGTACAGATCAAAGTTGCACTAATTCTAGGAGGTCTTCAAGCATTGCAAACTTTATGGATGAAGATGGAACCTATGGAAGGATCCAACATGGTAGAGTGAAGATATTCAATATATTAAGTGGTCTGCCATTTTAATTAACTTATATTTTTAATGAGGGGAAATTGTGTCTTTCTGTACTACTTTTATCCCATAGTACAAATAGATAAATATTAGGGTTTCATAACTAATTTTTGACTTATGAAGAATTGTGCCTCTTGTGAGAGCTTGAAAATCATTTGTTGAATTTCAAAAAAATGCTCTAGGATTTGCAAGTAAGTTTGCTACCTTCTTGAGTATTCTAATAGATTAAGTGATTTTAATTTCCAATTAAGTTGTATTTTTGTTGGTTTCATCATTACATATTTTTATTACTTGAATTTAATTTTGTCTATATATCTTTAATTTCCATCTTTCAAGTTTTATTTTCTTTTTGTCTTTTTGTTACACATCACAATCTAAGTATTATCATCTGTTAAATCATACCTTGTGTATTTTGAATGGAATATATAAAAGCTTATGTATTTTTTTTGGGTGAATAAATTATTTTATTGATACCAAAATGGTATTTAAATAACCAAACAGGGGAGACCACCAGTTCCTCAATATTGCATAAACTAAGACTCAAAATGATAAATTGTCATATCCAGTCTATTCTATCTATCTATGCAGTGAACTGAAAAGAAGATAGAATTACAACTCGATAACTATTACTAGATCAACAAAAAAACAGTGCTCTACTAGGTCAGATCAATATATTAATTTTATGGAATAATTTAATTATAGGTCTAAAGTGTATAAGGGAGTACAAAATTATGTTAGTTGTTGTCACACCCCTTTTGTTGACGGATTTTTCCAATTTAAGTGACAGTATTGAATAAGGATTATTTATTTAAGTCGCCACTTGAAACTGAGTTTTAATAGTGTTCTAAGTCACCTTTTTGAATCCTTAATCAAAAGAAAATGACTCTTTATTTTGATCCGCAAAAACAAAAGACCGAATAAGGAATTCTGTTGACCGAGAGGAAGGTACGAGGCACCCCTCGAGTCCGTGATTCTAGCACGGTCACTTTCATCAACTTATTATTGATTTAAATTAATCTTGGATATTTAGTTATTAGTTATGCTTATGGTATTCTTTGATATATGTTGTATTTTTATTGGTCTTAAATAAGATGCAAAGTTGCGACCACAGCTTCGACATACGCCGATCAAGACGCGCAAACGTGATCTAGACTTGCGTATCACACCTAAAGATTGAGTCTAATCATTTTAGTTGAACTAGAGATTTATATTTTTAAGAGGGTTTGGATCAAGACGCAAAGTTACGACCTTGTCATTTTTTTATGTGTCCTTATCCAAGATGCAGAGTTGCGACCTCAGTTAAGATGATATATTATTCGTGCTCTCGTTAGAACTTAACACTTGAAGCATTTATTCTACTAAATCAGGACAACTATTTTGTCCTTTTCCACTCTCTTTTTTCATTGTGGCAACGAGTCTATGAAATAACTAAAAATAGCAACAGGGGCGTTGTCACCGAAAACTCAAAACAAAGAACCGCAATCCAAACTCCAACCTACAAACCTTCAAGAATACTCTCCCTTTTTACTATTTTTGCTCTCCTTTCTTTTTCCTCCTCTCTTCTCTAATCTTTTTTCTCTTCTGTTTATCTCTGTGTGCGTATGTTTCACTACTAAAAAAACTGCGAATACCGACCTCAAAATTACCGACCTCCTATGGAAGTCGGTAATTTCCGACCTCCGGAAGTCGGTATTGTTAAAAACAAAAAAATATTTTATTTTCTTAAGAAAACCGACTTCAAGATGTCGGTTTATTTGGAAAAAAAATGCGGGAAAACCAAATACCGACCTCCGATGGTCGGAAACTTTCCCAGAAAAAAATAAAATAAAGAAAAACCGACCTCTTGTAGTCGGTATCGAATTAGTAAATAAAAAATAAAATTTAAATTTATCTCAATTAAATATAAAAAAATGAAAAAAAGAAATATTTTTAATAACTTTTAAATAAACCGACCTCCGGATGTCGGTTTTTTGAAAGATAAAAAACAAAAAAACAAATTAATACCGACTTCCTGATGTCGGTAATATTAAATTTACATAATTGATTTTATTTACCTTAAATTATTCTCATAGTGACTTCCCGAAGTCGGTATTTATTTTTTATTTATATTATAAAATAAAAATAATATTAATACCGACATTCAGAGGTCGGTATTGTTTATTTAACATAATTAATTTTATTTTCATTAAAATTAAAGGCAATACCGACCTCCGGAGGTCGGTATTTTACTTTTATTTTCATTAAAATTAAAGGTAATACCGACCTCCGGAGGTCGGTATTTTACTTTTATTTTCATTAAAATTAAAGGTAATACCGACCTCCGGAGGTCGGTATTTTACTTTTATTTTCATTAAAATTAAAGGTAATACCGACCTCCGGAGGTCGGTATTTTACTTTTATTTAATTATTTTGAATAAAATCGACCTCCGGATGTCGGTATTACCTTTAAAATATTTGTAATAATCACTATTTTTCTATTGTGTATAACACTAAGGGGTCGTTTGGTAGCTAGTTAAAGTTATATAGGTATTAGTAATGTAGATATTAGTTATGAGGTAATCTATATATTATTTATACATGTATTAGTTATGTAGGGATTAGTTATTCATGTATTAATTATACAAGTATTACTTATTCCACCTTCTATATCCTGTATAAGATAATACATAGATTCCCTCATAACTTATACATCGTCTTGAATATACATATGTCTCGTCTAGTGATGTATATACGTATATATATATATATATAGTACGTATTCAAAAGCTAATTAACCGATCGATAATACATATCCAAATACGTAGTATGGATACGTCATATATTACGTACATATGAGTTAATATACGATCATTGAGAAATGTAATTAACCAAGTCCTATATATTATATATAATAATGATCCATCGTCTTGAATATATGTCTCGTCTAGTGATGTACGTATCTACATAGTACGTATTCAAAAGCTAATTAACCAATCGATATATAATCCATAACCAAGTAGTATGGAATATGTTGTATATTACGTACATATGAGTTAATATACGATCATTGAATATAATTAACCAAGTTATTCTATGTACTATAATGATCCGTCGTCTTGAATATATGTTTTTTTGTTGCGATATTGTACGTATATATATAGTACGTATTCAAAAGCTAATTAACTAATCGATAATCCATCCAAGCAATGGAATACCATTGTATTACGTACACACGAGGTAATATACGATTGTTGAGTCATGTAAATAAGCAAGTCCTATATATATAGTAATGATCTGTCGTCTTGAATATATGTTTTTTTGTGGCGATATTGTACGCATATATATAGTACGTATTAAAAAGATAATTAACCAATCGATAATCCATCCAAGTAGTATGGAATACATTGTATTTTCATTAAAATTAAAGGCAATACCGACCTCCGGAGGTCGGTATTTTACTTTTATTTTCATTAAAATTAAAGGTAATACCGACCTCCGGAGGTCGGTATTTTACTTTTATTTTCATTAAAATTAAAGGTAATACCGACTTCCGGAGGTCGGTATTTTACTGTTATTTTCATTAAATTTAAAGGTAATACCGACCTTCGGAGGTCGGTATTTTACTTTTATTTAATTATTTTGAATAAAATCGACCTCCGGATGTCGGTATTACCTTTAAAATATTTGTAATAATCACTATTTTTCTATTGTGTATAACACTAAGGGGTCGTTTGGTAGCTAGTTAAAGTTATATAGGTATTAGTAATGTAGATATTAGTTATGAGGTAATCTATATATTATTTATACATGTATTAGTTATGTAGAGATTAGTTATTCATGTATTAATTATACAAGTATTACTTATTCCACCTTCTATATCCTGTATAAGATAATACATAGATTCCCTCATAACTTATACATCGTCTTGAATATACATATGTCTCGTCTAGTGATGTATATACGTATATATATATATAGTACGTATTCAAAAGTTAATTAACCGATCGATAATACATATCCAAATACGTAGTATGGATACGTCATATATTACGTACATATGAGTTAATATACGATCATTGAGAAATGTAATTAACCAAGTCCTATATATTATATATAATAATGATCCATCGTCTTGAATATATGTCTCGTCTAGTGATGTACGTATCTACATAGTACGTATTCAAAAGCTAATTAACCAATCGATATATAATCCATAACCAAGTAGTATGGAATATGTTGTATATTACGTACATATGAGTTAATATACGATCATTGAATATAATTAACCAAGTTATTCTATGTACTATAATGATCCGTCGTCTTGAATATATATGTCTCGTCTTTAGTGATGTATGTTTATATATATAGTACATATTCAAAAACTAATTAACTAATCGACAATTCATCCAAGTAGCTAGTGGAATACATTGTATTACGTACATATGAGGTACTATACGATGACGATCGTTGAGTAATATAATTAACCAAGTCCTATATATTACTGGTCTGTCGTCTTAAATATATGTCTCGTCTAGTCATGATGTACATATATAGTACGTATACAAAAGCTAATTAATTAATCGATTGATAATCCATTCAAGTAGTATGAAATACATTGTATAGTAGCATAATCATTGAGTAATGTAACGAATCAATAATGTATCCGAGTTTATGAAATATGTTGATGATTAAATAATTTTTATTAATTACTTTTAGTTTTTTTAAAAAAACCGACCTCAAGTGGTCGGTTTTATCAAAAAATACTTTATTTTTTAAAAATACCGACCTCAAGTGGTCGGTTTTTTTTTTTTTAATTTTGTTACCTAAAAACCCTAACACCCTAACACTAACACTCACACTCACACTCACACCACCCTCACCACCGGCCGCTGCTGCTGCTGACGCTGCCGCTGCTGCTGCTGACGCTGCCGCTGCTGCTGCTGACGCTGCCGCTGCTGCTGCTGATGCTGCCGCTGCTGACGCTGCTGCTGCTGCTGCTGACGCTGTTGGTGCCTTGCACCGCTGCCGCTGCTGCTGCACATTGCTGCCGCTGCTGCTGCTGAGGTTGCTGCCGCTGCTGCTGCTGCGCTGCTGCTGCTGAAGTTTGTTATCGCCTGCCGCTGCCGCCTATCGCCGTCTTTGTTGCTGCTCCGGTGGGGGTCCATCAAGGTAAGTAATTTTAATTTTCTTGTTAATTAATTATAGTTATTAAATTAGGGTTTATCTTTGTTAATTTTAGTTACTAAATTAGGATTTATCATTTAACTAGGGCATGTCATTGTTAATGTATTTGTTTAGCATAAGTGTCAACACTAGTTGATCCTATTGATGACAAAATTGATTTTCTTGGAAGATCAATTTATGTCCACCTAGTGTTGACACTTAGTCTTTAATTTAGTTATAATGTATTTGTTTAGCATAAGTGTCAACACTAGTTGATCCTATTGATGACAAAATTGATTTTCTTGGAAGATCAATTTATGTCCACCTAGTGTTGACACTTAGTCTTTAATTTAGTTATAATGTATTTGTTTAGCATAAGTGTCAACACTAGTTGATCCTATTGATGACAAAATTGATTTTCTTGCAAGATCAATTTGTGTCCATCTAGTGTTGACACTTAGTCTTTAATTTGATTATAATGTGGTTGATTAGTAAGTGTCAAGACTAGTTGATCCTATTGATGACAAAATTGATTTTCTTGCAAGATCAATTTGTGTCCATCTAGTGTTGACACTTAATACTAATTAGCATTAAGTATTACCCTTGTGGCCCTGTGTGGCCTTGATTATGCCTCTGGACCATAGATGGTGGGTTATTTGGGAATGTCCATGAGTCTCGGACATCGATATCTCGATTATAGAGCTGGTTATGTATGCTGTAGAGCGATTGGAGCCTGTGCAGGGCCAATAGGTTTATTTGTGAGCCATTGGGCTACTGATTGTGTTTGGCACATCATTATCATGCATATAAACTGAAAATATGAACTAGTGACTTAAAATTGTGAAATTTAGTAAGTCGAAATTTTGAACTAATGACTTAAAATAGTGAAGTGTAGTAAGTTAAAATTTTGAACTAGTGACTTAGAATAAGTAAAGTGTAGTAAGTTAAAATTTTGGAATTATGAACTAATGACTTAAAATAGTGAAGTGTAGTAAGTGGAATTTTGAATTAGTGACTTAAAATAAGTAAAGTGTAGTTAGTTGTTAGTTGGAATTTTGAATTAATGACTTAAAATAAGTAAAGTGTAGTTAGTTGTTAGTTGGAATTTTGAACTAGTGACTTAAAATAGTGAAGTGTAGTAAGTTAAAATTTTGAACTAGTGACTTAAAATAAGTAAAGTGTAGTAAGTTAAAATTTTGGAATTATGAACTAATGACTTAAAATAGTGAAGTGTAGTAAGTTAAAATTTTGAACTAGTGACTTAAAATAAGTAAAGTGTAGTAAGTTAAAATTTTGGAATTATGAACTAATGACTTGAATAAGTAAAGTGTAGTAAGTTAAAATTGTGAACTAGTGACTTAAAATAAGTAAAGTGTAGTAAGTTAAAATTTTGGAATTATGAACTAATGACTTAAAATAGTAAAGTGTAGTAAGTTAAAATTGTGAACTAGTGACTTAAAATAAATAAAGTGTAGTAAGTTAAAATTTTGGAATTATGAACTAATGACTTAAAATAGTGAAGTGTAGTAAGTTAAAATTTGAATTAGTGACTTAAAATAAGTAAAGTGTAGTTAGTTGTTAGTTGGAATTTTGAATTAGTGACTTAAAAT
>QJPP01003573.1:0-29240 GCA_003996215.1 Jaltomata sinuosa | reverse complement strand
TCTTTAATAAATTTTCTGAACTTTGGGTAAAATGTCTCGGAGCTTTTCTCTCAATATATAAAGAGTTAGAAGTCCCCCGAAATACCAAATCGAAGGTCTACGAGTCTAGTTTCCAACGCACAAAATCTCACATCCAACTGATCTCTGAGTAAAAAGTTATGACTGTTTTACCGCGGACTGTCTGGCAGAAACCGGGTTGCGAACCGGGTCGCGAACCGGGTCGGGTCAAAACCGATTTAAAGCCTCAACTTCACGTTTTAAAATGCCATTTCAGTTCTGAAACAGTGAGAAAACATAAGGGAGGGTTCCAAGAGAGTTCTTGAGTATCAAATCGTGCGATGGTGAATTGCGAGCCTAAGTTTGAGAATTTATTAACATCGCGTGTATTTGAAAATATTTTATTTGAAAGTTGTATTTGGTAAAAAGTTATATTATTATTACCTTTTAAAAATATTTTAAAGGTTTATGAAAAATATTTTTGTTAGCGCATATAATGGTATATGTATTTATTTTATAGATTTTTGTACATTGTAATATTTTTAACAGAGATAGTAAATTGTTATGTGAAATTATTATTATAATATAGTAGGTTTTATTTGAAATAATTTTTTTATTAATTATGGTATATTCAAAAAGCTATATTTATTTTACCACGAACTTATGCAATACCCGAATACTTACATAACGGGACAAAACCATTTTGTTTTTAATAATTGTATTGCCACCTCCATTCCACGTGGAGGTGGAGGAAGTGGCCAGCAAGCTAAGGGTGAGAGGTGGCATCATAATGCACTATTTGTTGGCTGTACATATACATACGTATATTTTGCTAACTTTAACAAAAGGGATATGCACCTGTATGCATATAGGCATACCACTACTATATGTATCTTTATAGGTTGAAGAAATTAGGTGTGGAAAAATATTTTGATGCGATATTAAGAAAAATTAACTATCTACGTCAAGTTATTCAAGCCCAAATTCGATTCTGATTTAGTTTTGGATTTTCTCGGAGTGGTTCGAGCTTGAACATCGTTGTTCTAGCATCTTGTCATCGGACGACAGGTAGGTTACTGTTTATTTTCTCAGACTCCACATATATAGGATAAATTTGTATTAATGGGCATCCTTGGGTTGGTTTATTAGGTTGGTACCACAGACCTCGACCGCTTTATTCATGTCCGCCAACTTTTGTTCCTCCGTTGCTTGTAGTATTTGCCGATATATTTTATTTACCCTTGTGGTCCTGTGAGACCTTGTTGACTCTGGAACATAGAAGGTGGGATTTTGGGAATGTCCGCGAGTCCCGGGCATAGAATTATCCTTCTAGGCTGGTTATCTGTGCAGGGTCGATAGGTTGATTGTAAGCTGCTGGGCAGCTGTTGTGTGTGATCATACCATTTACATGCATATAAAGAGGTTTTATCCATGTTTTACTATGGTTTTGACTTCGGGCCTACTGGCACTATTTTCTAAACCTTGCATGGCCTCGGGGGCCTGTTTTTGATGGAAATGATTTGGAAATGGTTTGATTTAACTGGTGAATATTCCTGGGTAAAAGAAAGTAAAATTATGTTTTAAATCATCAGTTTTATGATTAACGCTAGACTCGGCGGGGCCGGGGTGCTAGTTGAGTTTTCTTGCTACTTGAGATGATTTTTAGCCTCGGTCGGACCGAGCACCTGAGATGACTTTTTACTGTTTAGACCCGGTTATTCCCGGGCACCCTTGGAGGGGTTTTTTTTGAGATATTTTTCTACTACTTTAGTCCTGGACAGGGTCTGGGCATGCATATTCGAGATTGGGTCTCTATCTTGACACCGGACTTGCTTTCGGACGATATGTTTTGATACTGAGTTTTAGTATGGGGTCAGGGACCTCCATGGACCTTGCCATCCGGGCCTGGGGCTGCGGGTTGCGTGTGCCAGAGGAAGGGTTTATGGTGGAGTAGAGGTATACGGGCAAGTGTCCTTCCCCAATGGAACCTACCTGCTGGGCGATCGCAGCGCGGAGGAGGTACATACAGAGATACCATTTCACTTGAGATCTTCATTGCATCATATCATTCATTGTTTGAGGTTCCACCATTGTTTGTTGTTTGTTGATTGTACGCTCCGGTAGTATGGGATACCAGAGGGTTTGTTTTCACTTGTTTGTGTTCCTCGGTTGTATGGGCGGCCGGGGGACTGTAGGTAAACCTTTACTATTTACTTACAGAATTATTCCCTGTTACGGTTAATTATGAAATTGGTTGCTGCTAGACTGTTAGTTTCTGGATTTGAGATTGATATGATTAGTTGGGCTTGATTCATGTCTCTAAGCATGCCTATCATTACTCTTTCCCTCTTCTTACACTTGAGGTTACCGGTATACCGTCCATTTCGTAAACTTATTATGTATACACTGTTATTGCAAGGACCCCAGGTGCGTGTTTCTTACTTCCACCTGTGCCTATGGTGTGTATGTTCTGCTTACTGGCCTCACATGTGGTTCTGTTGATTTCCCTCTAGGCTAGTTCCTGTGTACCTTTCGTTGATTTCTGTGACTGCTTGCTTCTATTCTGTCTGTTATTACGCTTTTATCTTATATGTGCCCAGTCGGCCTATGATACCTACTGGGTACCTTATGCTTCGCATTTGGTGCTCACCATACCCCCTGCATCTGTTCCTGCAGATACTAGCGTGGGTCATCGCCGTTAGATCATTGTGATTCGTGCTTGGAGATCCGTTGGGGACTATTTCAGACTGAGGGTGAGCTCTTGGCGATCAGAGCTTAGATTTAGTTTATCTTTTGCTTAATGTACTCTATTACCTTTCAGAGACATCTGTATATATTGTTTTGGATCGTTTGCACTCCATGTATGTAGTTTTGGCTCTATACTATGATACCAGGTCTTGGGGTTTGGTTTAGTTTCCGCATATGTATATATATATATCCTTGTTATCTATTCTCTTCGTCTTGTTCTCTTATTTGTTAGATAGTAGCCCATTACTAACTGTCCTGGGCTACGAGGATTGGTTCACCTACCGAGGGTTGTAGGTGCCATCATGACCGAGAAATCGGGTCGTGACACATTTTGAGTCCTTTCTCATAATTTATTCACTATTCTAGATGAGTTAGTCCACCTATTTACCTTTTCAAGATCAAACTTTATCCTGGAGTTTTCTAGACTTAATTTTCTCACTTTTTCTTTTTCATAAAAAAGATTTTCTTTACAACTTTTCAGTTCTGACTCAGTAGTCTTTTGACTGTCACTCATTTTCTCTTTACAATTTTCAGAGATTGCACACTTTAAGATTTCTGATTTTAGACCCAAGTTGGTTGAATCAAGTTGTCTGACCTGTTCCTTTAGGATGCCATTTTCTTTGTCAGTTGCAATCTTACAAGTCTCAAGATCTATGTATTCAAACTTCATACTTGCAAGTGCACTGAACAACTGGTTCCTATCAGAGGTCTGTTCAACAAAGTCTTCAATTAAGACATTCATCAGAGCAAGAAGTTTTCTTTTAGAGAAAAGATGCAGTTTGTCTTTAAGTTCAAGAATGCTTACCTCAGTGTCAGCTTCTTCTTCTTCTTCTAGATCTGAGTCTCCAATTTCCATGAAGGCAATTTCATCTACCTCTTCATCATCAGATTCTTCAGTTCCTGATCCCCAGGCAGCTACCATGTCATAGTCTTTCTTTAATTTCTTTGTGGAGTTCATCTTTGCTTCCTTTTTGGCCCTCTATTTCTTCCACTCAATTTCCCACTGTGGACATTCATTAACTATATGATCAGTCTTTCCATATTTATATCATCCTCCTTGAGTCTTGTCGTTGGACCGCTTCTTGCTACTTGTTCCTTTCTTGTCATAGCCACTTCCTTTCTTAAAGAATTTCTTGAAGTTCATTGCCAGAAATGCAACTTGTTCTTCATCAAGATCTGAATCATCACTGTCAGATGCTTTTAGTGCTAGGGACTTTTCTTTGGATCCTTTCCCCTTCTTTGGATTTTTCATGTTCATTTCATATGTCTTCAAGTTTCCAACCAGTTCGTCTAATGACATATCAGTGAGATCCTTTGCTTCTCTGATGGCTGTGACTTTCACATCCCATTTTGACTTAGCCAGGATCCTTAGAACCTTGTCAACTTGTTCCTCAGTGGTCAAAACCTTTCCTAAGGATGATAGTTCATTGACAAGGGTGGTGAGTCGAGTGATCATGTCTTGCAGTGACTCATTTTCCTTCATTTTGAAGGTTTCATACTCGATGAATGACAAGGCAACTCTGAATTTTCTTACTTGACTTGTTCTATCATGAGCATTCACCAGAGCATCCCAGATCTGTTTGGCAGTAGTACAACTAGACACTCGGTTGTACTCATCAGGACCTAGTCCACATACTAGGATATTTTTTGCCTTTACATTTTTCTTGAGAGCAATAAGGTCATCAAGAGTGTATTCACTTCTTACTTTCTTCGCAGGAACTCCTTCAACCATCTTCACAGGAATAGTTGGACCATCAGTGATCTTGTCCCACAGTTCATAGTCTTCAACTTTAATAAAATCCTCCATTCTAGCTTTTCACCAAATGAAGTGCGATCCATTGAAGAGGGGAGGCCTGGTAGTGGATTATCCTTCAGAGTGTCCAATTGGTGGTGCAGAATTCATTTCCAGGATCTTGTTCTTAAGGTGTTAACCTTTAATTAAGAAACCCGCTCTGATACCAATTGATAGTCCGCACGGCCTACTGATTTAGTTGTTTAACTCTATTAGTTACCTATTGATGAAACAGGTTATCTAACGTGTTTCAACAGTGAGAAAGCAGTAACTAAAAAAGACAATGATTTTTACGTGGAAAATCACCCGGCTCACAAAGGTGTAAAACCACGACCTGTACCACTAAAGGATTTTAACCCAACTTCGCTAACACAATCAACCTCAACAAGTTTGGTTACAACTCGATGCAAACTAGGAATTATAAACTCTAACTCCTAACAACACCAACCCCCAAGGTTTGTGTTTCCCGAATCTTCGAGTTAACCCAACTTGAATACAACAATCCTACTTCAGTTTATAACACACTGAACTATGATTACAACTCGAGGAACAACTCCTAATACATCACTACTAACATACTTTAGATAGACACTGTACTTAGGACCAGGTTCTTCATTGTGTTTCTTCAGTCACCTTCATTGCACTTTGCTAAAGTCAATCTCCCAATTGCCTATATATTCTCTGTAAGTGCGTGATTGCTTTTGATAGCAGCTCTGCTATTTAAACATACTCCTCAAGGAGTTCTTGTTTCACTTCAAACTCCTTCTTACAATCAAACTCTACTTGCTTAGACTTCTACTTCAAGTGAGACTCCTATGTGCTTTCACCTTCGTGCCTTTAGGTGTTGTAGTCGAACTCCAACTCTTGATTTCATCACATGGTTTCTTGAGTCACTCTATCTGTTCCTTGATTATTGCTCCTCCGTCCCTTGTTATTTGGTGATTTCACTATGAATTCAACTACTTTGAGATTTCATGTCTGTGAACCAGCTTGACTGACTTGTTCCGTTCTACTTTGTTATTCACCAAAACTGTAAGGTTCCCAACAATACTAATTTAATTTTTTTTACAAGAACATGAAAGAATAAAACACCAAAAATCTATCTATATAGAATAGGAGAGGCAAAAACTGTCACATGTCAGCGCCATAAAAAAAATAGAATTAAAAGATTAAAAATTAAATTAAAATAACTTTTAAACAAGCATTAACTGCCACACTACACACAATTATATTTAAATATAATATTACGATAAATTAAAAAAAATGAGTTGGCAAAAACAGCCACATGTCAAACCGACAAAAAGTAATATTTATCTTTAAAAATTAAAATAAAAAAGCATTATCTGACACACACTACACATAATGTAAATTTTATAATAAACGTGAATTGCTTATCCAGACATTTTCTTGCCACGTTACATCAAATAATACCTGATTTAATAAAAAAATTATTAAACAAATAATTATTAAAATTTATAAAATTCAGTTCAATTTGAAAAATGAACGTGACCTTTTTATATGGACAGTTTTGATAAGTAGTTTTAAAACTCTCCCTACACTCCCACTTCTGAAAAACTGTATTTGCTTTACGCCTCTTTTATATATTCGACTTTCTGTAGTTGATAAATTTATCTTTCAATTTCTTTCTCTTCAACAACCTAAAATTTATGTCCGAATAAACCAAAAAAATCTTCTAAATACAATCATAAACATATATGAATTTACAGTTTCATGACATCAAAAAAATTTCAAGCAAAATCATGCAATGAAATTTGAGAGTTAGAGTTGTTCAACTGTGTCAAAGGTACTTTTTATCATTATATCAGAAATTATTAAATTGATCACCATCTATCTACCTATTGCTTTCTTCTAAGTTCACTACTTTCACTTTGTTTACATTATTAATTTTTCTTTTTAATGGCGTAAATACATTTATCAATACCAATTTTCTGTGTCAATTTAGGTAGATCGTATACATGCCTCAATCGGGAAGTTTGAAATTAAGTATTTCAAGACCAAGATAGAGAAACTTGGGTTATATCACATGAACTACTTTGGTGTTACATTAAATTTCAAGAAATTTAAGACTACGACACACAAACACAGATTGATATTTATAAAAATGATATTTATCGAGAAAATAACTGATCCTTCATTTGATATGGACATATTAAATTTGCATCCATTTGACCAACTAACAATTCAACATAATGTCGATTAGGTCGAAGTATTTGGTAATTATTCTTCTCAAATTCAATTTAATTTGAATAATCTGTGTTACACATTTGAACTAACCTTTATATTTGTAGATATTATTGGTCATGTTATGACATATGAATGAATCAGTTCAAACCTGCAAGCAAGGAGACAATAATAGTATCTTTATAAATGTTGTCCTAGAAGATGATAAGTTTATTTTTTTTATTTCACTTATAAGATGAACAACCCAATCAAAACACAAATCACAGGCAGAAAACAACAAATACTCACTACGTTTACTACTTATACTACTTCTGCAATAATTATCTTTCATAGTGAACTATTTTCTTACTTCACTTCAGAATAACAGAATCCTAAGATGTTTAATAGTGGACATCTGATTGATACATTTATCCTATATTTTTTTTATTGTGGCACAATATTTTACATGAAGCATGATCCAAAGGACATAAAGTTTAAAATGGGCAGTTACACCAAGCTATCAAATTTTCAGAAAATAAGACACTTATAATTTGAGATTCAAATAGCAAAGTTATGTTCTCTGTCCTAAGAAGGGATCATAATGGCAGGCTGAGAGATGCTTGACCCATTTTTATTGAAGTCATCAAATATACTTTGCTGATCAGTTTTTTCCCGGGCTTGAAATCACAAAGTAATTTCATAATAATGAATGAGCAAATAAGTTATTTCATCCACAACAAGATTCTAAGCATCTTGAGAGTCTGTGAATAAATGGTATACATGATCAGACTCAAAATGAGAGTAACAATGAAAAATAGTGAAAAGAAAATTGAAAGAAGAGAAATTTGGAACGTATTAGTACAAATTGGGATGAAGGTCTACTTGACAGATTGATCACACAAACAAAGAGAAAATTATAAAGACTCTGGATTTGTAGATTAAATATGTCGGATAATTCAAGAAATTAAACAACAACTTGAACTGATACCATAGTTTTTCATTCTCAGTATCAATACTACACTATATGACTATTTGATTGATTTTGTATGTTACAAGAATAGAAGTTTCCTGTACAAGAGAGACATCTCTCACAGTCTCACTTATGATTCAAATTGATCATGCAATAACTAAACAGGAAATGTAAATAGCAGAGAAGATAATTTGTTAAGGAACATAATTGAAAATCATATCAGGTCTAAAAGGTCATTCCAAAAGTAGTTTCAAGACAAAAATAAATAGATTTTAACACAAAGTCAACTTACAAGGCTAACAAATTTCCAGAAAATAGGACACTTGCAATTTGATATGAATAACAACAAATCATTAACCTCTTAGCTATCATACTATAATCTCAAATCATATGAACACAGACCCATTCATTATTAGATTTATCTAGACCATACCGCACTTGAAATTCATCCAAAACTAGCCTAGCCTAAAATTTTTAACACTTTATTCGGGGAGAATCTTAACCTAAATATTGGCACGCTAGACTGTACTGATAGCCTGCACACAATGATTGATAGAAAAGCACTCTGGAAAAACTAAAAAGTCTAAAAGAACATATCAGTGGGCCATGGTTGATCAGGGGTGATTTCAACACCATTCTTCTCCAAGTACCTTTACACACTCTGTGTGTCCAACTTTGAGAAGGCTGACAAGTTGAAGCAATTACTTCCTCTAGGTTTGATTGTACAAGACCTGTGAAGAGGGATTTATTCATTTCATAGCATTACGAGAAAATGTAGATTTTGAGAGAGAAGTCATCTTTGAGTTTCTGTAGCAATGCCTTGCTTTTTGACATGTTTAAAGTTTTGAGCTTTTAGATATTGATTATTTCATCACTTTTTAATTTGAATTTTTTTTTGCAGTGAATCCATTAGCACTAGATTGCAAGCAAGTTTTATATTAGATGGACAATCACATGAAAATCAAGTGGCATAAAGTACATTATAATGATCAACACACTTGAAATCAAAACACAATGATCCTAAACTTCGTGATTCATTCTGTTTTTTCCAGAAAGACAAAAAATATTTCATCTTTATGATTATCCAATCATTAGAACTGTTTTAAATAATTTTGAAACCCGAAACAGATTCACATTACAATGTATACCACAGAAGCTCCTCAAGAATACAATGATATTCTATGCAGTAAGCTCCTCAAGAATACAATGTATGCCAGAGAAGCAAAACCTAATGCATTTGCATTTCTTCAACGTAATGTTGATCAGTGAAGATTGTCATGCATCAGCAATTCAATAGAAGGATACTTCAAATATAAATAACCCTTCACCATTATAAATGTAAATTAGTGGCACTGAACAAATTTACTTGACATTAGAGCAGTCCATATTCAAACTTTAAATAGTTAGATATACTCTCTTAAAAACAAACTAGAATACTGAAACTAACAAACAGCAGAGCGTAGGCACATTGTAATAATTTAACATAAAATGGCGCTCTAACCATCAAAGAGGAACACATCAGATACGAAGAAAAGGTTGTCAGATCCATCTTTAGTACTGCCTGAAACTGGAACAGCCCTTTACCTTCTCCTTCTTTATCGTCACACAAATTGTTTGAGTCTCCAACCTCATAAGTCATAACACTATAGGACTTAGTAGATTTTGCCAAAGTCTGAGACTAAGCCACCCCTTCTTCAACTCATTCCAGAAAAAGCCCTTCTAGCTCTCCCTACATGACCAACTGCTCAAGCAAACTTTCACACCTATTTTCGAAGTAAAGAGGAAGGGATTAAAATTTAACACAGTATGGTATAAGGAGGACCTAGAGCATCTAAATATTAAGCTCTTTCCTCACATTTTAAAAGTCCATATCTAAAAACATAGTGAAAATATAATATTTCTAAGTACATTCATAATGAAAAAGGATTAAAAGCATGATAATTACAGAAAAGGTAAGAATTGGAACTGAAAAAAAAAACAGTTTCTAATGGCCTAAATTCATAAAGAGAAGTAAAATTATGAGCCAATATCACAAAAAGAGAATACGGAGACTTTAAATGCAATACAAACTTTTTTAAAAAAATAAAATAACAGGAGCTTACCTGCAGCCTCGACACCCCCTTCTCATCTCCCTGGGCAAGTGGATGTTGTATCAAACTTTCCAATAGGATTAGACAGAAGCTCAAATCTCAAAAATGCTCTTTAAGGTTGAGCCTAATTCATGAGGCAATCAATTTCACAAAGAAGAAGACAAACATCGAGTCAAGTTACTTTTGCTTCAAGTAAAATCATGGTTTTAGCGATAATGTTATTGAAATATGACAATTAAAGACAAGGGCATAAAAATCACATAATCCAACAGAGAGTCATAATATACTACATGAAACTAATAATGACACCATCCATAATCTTAAAAACTCAATTTCTTAAATTTATGAGAAAGACATCACACAGATCCTAATATTAAAATAAAAAATAAAAAAATACTTACAAGTTATACACATTTGATAACAAACAAATACAGAACTGAAGCATCCAAACTAACTATACCTAATTGATCAAATAAACTTCCATGACATCATGCGCACTCTGACTTAATCAAAGATCGTGACAGACCAAAAATAACTGAAGGGCACAAAAGCACTCACCACAAAAGAAACTTCTTTTAAGTTGCAAGCTCTCATTTCCATCATATCCTGCAAATGACTCGGGGTTTCAATAATAATATCCTATAAGCAGAGGATATGGTCTGAGATACCGACAAGAAACTCTAACTCAAGGAATCAAAAGTGTGAAGTGTGTGTAACATTCATTAAAAATGTATGAAAGCAATCCTGAGACCTTTAATTGGCTTAAAAAGTAATAGAGTTATAAAGATGCGTAAGTACATTCTCTACATTTTGTGAAGACAATTGCATGTTAGTCCATGTAATACTTCACAATTACAAATCTCCACTCCTTACACCCCAAACCCACAATTTTATTGCGTTTTGCCACAACTTTACCTCGACTTTCTTATAAACAACTTATTTTGTACAAAATCTAACAGATTCCTATGATGTTTAATAGTGCATCTCTCTTTAATACAAGGCATATTGGTACTTTAATAGTAGCACAACAAGCAAAATTTAATGCTCTACTGCAACTCGACAACGGAATAACGATGATAGACACTCAACCGATTGTTAAAGAAATGAGGGAGAAAGAGAATATGTTTGTAGAGTGTTGCTGTTACAAGCATTTTTAACTGATTTTTGAATAAAAGGAGAACGACATGGTCGATGCTCATAATAAATCATTCAGCAAAAAGATTTTATTTAATCTATCACTTGATCCTTTCATCAATCTTTTCTTATTGCAGATAACTAATTGATGCTTATGCTTTGTCTTCACATTGAGGAAACTCATAAGTTGTATCTAGCTCGGATCTCACATGCATGGTTAGATCAAAATAATAAAAGTTAAAAAAAGAAAAAGATATCTTACCATCCATTACAAAAATCACAAATTCGAAGACAAAAATAGAGATCTGGAAGACATCCGATCAACGATCAAAGATCCGATAAAGTACACTATTTGGTGGAAGTCAAATTGAAGAAAGTTAAATAGATGAACATTAGGAACTTTTCAGATTTCAATTTTTAATTTTTTCACATACTTTCCTTTTTGCATTTACATAAATATGATGTTTGTACATTATATTTTAGTAAATAGTCACTGAGACGAATCTCTACAAGAGGGGAGTCAAAGCTAACCCAGAATCAAAAGATATACCCAAAAATCGATCTGAATAGCACTTCGGAAGGTTCATCCATAGTTCATCGAAGGTCGTGACTTGGAGCTCATCATCTCATCGCTGAGCTTCTTCATTGAAAATGAAAGATTGTCAGAGTAGGGAGAAAAATCAGAGATGTGGAAACAAGCTTTACCCAGGAAGATGACATTCATGCCACAAATCTCACAGCTTGATGATTATCACTTTCCCCTTTCCTAATTGTTCACTGGACATAGACAATGTCGAGGTTTATCGGGGAATCCGGAAAAAACATACTATCATATTAAATTATAATTGAAAAGTAAAAATTTAATTACAAAAATATCTCTAATATTATATTTATTTTTATAAATATAATACATTAATTATAATAAATACTATTATCATATTATAATAAAAGTGTTTTGTCTAACCTTTATAAATAAATTATTTTAAAAATATTTTTATCTACTATTTTTTACTTTTTTATTATTTAATTGGGGGTAGGGGAGAAGAAATAAAGAGGGGATTACAAAGTGAAAAATCAAACTCTTACCAATAAGACATGAGTTTAGGTAGCCAATCAACTAAGCTACTATGATTTTTGATCTTTCAAAATATTAATTACAAAAAATGTAATTGTATTTCCTATTAATTATTGAGTCTATTTCATTATTCATGTGAAAACAATAATACAAAAAATACAATTATAAACATATTAAATCAATTTTATAATATTATATTTTAAACTTTGTAATTATTTCATTTTTCCCGTATTACCAACTAATAAATTCACAAAACGTTTGCTTTGGCTAACTTCCATAAGTTCTTAATTGCATACACAAGTTGTTCATAAATTTATTTAATTGCATAAAATAAATTAAAGATATATATTAATCATATTTTAAAATTTATGTTCATGCCTGTATTTTATATTAATTTATTACTCCCACCACATTTAATTTATTTGTCGTATTTCAAATTCATACTAATTTAAGAAAGTAAAGAAGACTTTTAATTTTTTATTCTTAAATTAATGATATATCAAATATACTAAAATATCATTTAATTTTATGGTCTAAAATAAGTGAATAATTTGAATTAGTTTTTTGTTAAAAAGTTAAAGAGACATTCTTTCATAAATAGACAAAAAATAAAGGTAATGCAAACATAATTATACGGATAGAGTATTTGATTTTTGTCCAATGTATAATAATCATAAACTAAGATTTTTCTTGATAATAGATAGTTCAACATTATATATTGGAAAACTAAAAGAGTAACCAATCATATCCATATAAAATATAAATAAATAATATTTTAATATTATAGCAAACAAAGTTATATACTAATAATATTAATTTAATATGTTCAAATAAATAAGTTAAAGATTTTCTACAATTAAATTTAAAAATGTTTAGTAGTTAAAAAAATTATTAGCTACTTTAAATTTATAACGCGATTACCTTTTTAAATATCCGCGCATCGCGCGGGTATGAAGACTAGTTAAAAAAAAAAGGAAGAAAATTTCTACCATCTCTATCGGAACCTTGCCGGAAACCCATTATCAATCAATTACTAAACAAAAGTATCATTAAATCGATCAAAATAATTAGTGGGAGAGTAAAGTATGGATTTTGTTTAAATCAAAAATTAAAAAATAATAACCGTTGAAGCTTCCATTGAGTTGCCAAGCATAAAAAGCTTGGGACATTTTTTATCTTTTGCTTGGCCATTGATTTTCAGCTCAAAAACTCAGTAAGTGTGCATTAGCCGTGCAATCATTCACGACGTGATGGGCGGAGATTGTTTCTGCAAAAGATATATTTGTGTGTGAAGAAGAAGACTACCTGGGAAGGGGGGAGGTTAATTTTGTAAAAGAAAGTGTGGTGAAGAAGATGACGTTTGGGGGGGGGGGAATTTTTTTTAGAATATATTTTCATTTTGTTTATCAAATAAATTTTATAATAGTTTTTTCTTCTTCTTTTTAATTAAAAATGCCACATGTAATTATTTAATTGGTTGCTTGCCACATTATTAGCATTGTAGTACACTCTCCTTAGTTATTTTGTTGATTGTTCAAAAAGTGTTAAAATGACACAGCGGAGCCCTACATAAGGTGTTTAAAATGAACAAAGTCTAGTTGAGATATCTAAATAAAAGTTGGTATTCACTTTAGGGGGACGTCGATGGGTTCCCTCCTTTTTATTTAAAGAGAATGCTTTGTAAGTGTTGCCTTACAACTGTTGCCTAAAGTTCATAACAAAGGCCACACAAATAAAAGTGTGCTAATAGGTATTTTTAGCAACACTTTTCAGGCGTTGTTTAAAATAAGTGTAGTCTTAGGCCAAATTTGTTGTAGTGACCCAACAATAATATACACGACCCAAAGACTCTAACACTCTAGAATCTCTTTTTTTCCCGGATTCTACCATTCCTAGGTCAATCCAAACCTTCCCCCAAGTCCATGACTAGCAATTCTACTCCGTAGGAAAGATAATACTAAGTTAGAGGAGTAGAATCCTTACTTTTAGGACAAAAAATGGTGGAAAATGGATTAAGTTCACCCAAAATCGCCTTGCCCAGCTCCCAAAACGTTCTTGATAAAAACTGAACGTTTCGGGGAAGTTTTTTGCATTAAATCCCGACTCATCTGCTGTAGCGGTCCACTCTTCGCTATAGTGGTACCGCCATAGCGGAATCATCTGCTATAGCAGTGCTGACCGACGTTGACTTTCGCTATAGTGGTAATTTCTCTACTATAGTGGAGGTCACTGTAGTGATATGTCAACTGCTAGTGCATTTGACGCGGGACAGAATGTCATAAAGTTCCTCAAAAGTGCCCATTTTATGACACACTTAATTTCCTGACGTTCTGAAACAACCCTTTCAAATCAACCTTCATATTGAGAGTTCTACTTACCAGAATTCAATTCTGAAAAGTCCTCCGGACTCCCTTATGTCTTAGCTAAAAGGAAAACTAGCTCAATACAAGATGCGTTACCCAATCCTCACCCGAATTACCCTAGACCATACCTCGCTCTAAAACCGGTCGAGACTAGCCTAGAATTTTCAACTCCCTAACTTGGAAGTTTTCTAACTTGAAACTTGGCACGAAGGGTTTACCCGTAATGATGAACCCAATCATTACAACATGTACCAATTTACCCATCTTTCATCCCCAAATGATCCAACTCAAAAATACAGAAATGAAAGGGGAAAAGTGTAGTACCTGAATCCTCAAACAAGTGAGGGTACTTGTCCCGCATGTCCTTCTCGGTTTCCCAAGTGGCTTACTCAATCGGACGATGCTTCCATTGAACTTTCACAGACTTGATCTCCTTTGTCCTCAACTTATGTACATCTCAATCAAGAATCACAACCAGTTCCTCTTCATATCGAAAATCCTTGTCTAGTAATACTTCATCCCACTTGATAATGTAATCTACATCCCTATGGTACTTCTTCAACATGGAGACATGGAATACTGGATGGACACCGGATAAACTGGCGGCAGTGATAACCTGTAAGCCACTGGCCCTACCATTTCGAGAACCTCAAATGGACAGATAAATCAAGGGTTGAGCTTGCCCATCTTACTGAAATACATAACCCCCTTCATCGGTGACACTTTCAATAGTACTTACTCACCAACTTGGAAATCCATATCTCTTACCTTGCGATCTGGTATTCCTTCTGCCTGCTCTGGGCTGCTAGCAACTTGGCCTGAATGCCCCTTACTTTTTCCTGCACTTTCCTTACCAAGTACACACCCAGAGGCTTCACATCGCCTGCCTCAAACCACCCTATAGGTGATCTATAACCCCTCCCATATAGTTCCTCAAATGGTGCCATATCAATACTGGAGTGGTAGTTGTTGTTGTATGAGAACTCACACAACAGCAGGAACTGGTCCCAATGACCCCTAAAGTCAATCACACATACTTTTAGCATGTCTTCCAACACTTGGATTGTCCTCTTTGACTGACCGTCAGTCTGAGGATGGAAATCTGTGCTAAAAGTGAGTTGAGTGCCCAACTCTTTATGTAACTTATCCCAGAACTTAGAGGTAAACTACGTGCCCCTGTCTGAAATGATGGATTTTGGTACCCTATGCAGTCTCACAATCTCCTTCACATAGATCTTAGCCAACTGCTGCGAATTATAGTCCACTCTGACCAGAATGAAATGAGCTGACTTGGTCATCCTTTCCACAATGACCCAAATAGAGTTATACCTTCTGAAAGTCTTAGGAAGAACCACCATAAAATCCATGGCTATTCTCTCCCACGTCCACTTGGGAATGGGCATCCTCTGAAGTAGTGCTGCAGGCCTTTGGTGTTCATACTTGACCTGCTAGCAATTCTGACACTTGGACACGAAATCAGCTATGTCCCTTTTCATCCCAGGCCACCAATAAAGTTGCCTCAAATTTCGGTACATCTTGGTTATGCCTGAATAAATTGAATACCGTGAACCATGATCCTCTGTCAACACCTTCTGAATTATGTCATTAACCCGAGGAACACATATCCTTTCTCTAAAATTCAACACTCCACCAGCGTCCAACGTGGTATCCCTGGACTCTCTGTATATTACCTTGCCCCGAAGCTTGCTCAACTGTGCATCCTAAAATTGTTTAGTATTTATCTCCTCTATGAATGTGGATTTGACCTCAACACTGGCTAATACTCCACCCTGTTCTGAGATTCCCAGTTGCACTAACTTTGATTCTAAAGCCTGAATATCATTTGCCAATGGTCGTTTGGACACCCCCAAACAAGCCAAACTGCCCAGGTTGACTGTCTTCCGGCTCAATGCGTCTGTCACCATATTAGCCTTACCCAGATGATACTGGATGGTCACATCATAATCCTTTAATAACTCCATCCACCTCCTCTGTCTCAGATTCAAGCCCTTCTGAGTAAATACATATTGCAGACTGCGATGATCAGTGAACACCTCACACTTCACAATGTAAAGATAATTTCTCCAAATTTTGAGTGCAAAAACCACCGCTACTAACTCCAAATCGTGAGTCGGGTAGTTTTTTTCATGAACCTTCAACTGCTTGGAAGCATATGCTATCACATTCCTGTCATGCATCAACACAGTACCCAAACCCAAATGTGAAGCATCACAATATACAATGAAATCCTTACCTTCAACGGCAATGAAAGGATGGGAGTCGTGGTAAGAAGTTCCTTGATCTTTTGAAAGCTCTCCTGACACTTGTCGGACCACACAAATGGTACCTCTTTCTGAGTCAACCTTGTCAAGTGAGTAGATATGGATGCAAAATCCTTGACAAATCTATGGTAGTAACCTGAAAGCCCCACAAAACTCCTCACTTCAGTCACGGAACTCGGTCGGACCCAACTCTTGACTACCTCAATCTTCTGGGGATCTACCATCACCTCCTTTTTTGACACCACATGCCCTAAGAAGGTGACTTAAGTCAACCTAAATTCACACTTAAAAAACTTCGCATACAGTTTCTGGTGCTTCAAAATATCTAACACAATATAGAGATGTTCAACATGCTCTTCCCTACTCTTGGAGTAGATCAAAATGTCATTTATAAACATGATGACGAACGAATCCAAATAAGACTTAAACACCCCATTCATCAAACTCATGAATGCTGCCGACGCACTTGTCAACCCAAATGACATCACTAGAAACTCGTAATGCCCATACCGAGTCCGTAAAGCAGTCTTAGGAATGTCCTCGGGCCTAATCTTTAACTGATGATACCTTGACCTTAAGTCAATTTTTGAGAATACAGATGCACCCTGTAACTGGTCAAAAAGATCATCTATACAGGGAAAAGGGTACTTATTCCGAATGGTAACGTTAATTAATTATCGGTAATCTATGAACATCCATATATTACCATCGTTCTTTTTCACAAACAGTACCAGAGCACCCAAGGCGAAGCACTGGGACAGATAAAACCCTTGTCTAAGAGTTCCTAAAGCTGAGTCTTAAGTTCCCTTAACTCTGCTAGAGCCATGCGATAAGGAGGAATGGAAATTGGGCGAGTGCCTGGCTCCAAGTCAATACAAAAATCAATGTCCCAGTCTGGAGGCATGCCAAGAAAATCCACTGGAAACACCTCCTAAAACTCTAAAATAATCAGAACTGACTTAATAGATGGGGACTCCACATTATCACCTCAGAGATGAGCCAAGAAGGCCACACCCTCTCTATGGGGCAAGGACGGAAAAATATGGCTTTGTTTATTGAAAAGTTTGTTTCGAAAATCTAATTAAAGTTTTCAAAATGTCTTCAATTAAAAGCAAGAGTCGCCACTTAGTTTTTATAAAGTAAAAACCAAGAAAAACTTATAAGAACTTTTAAAACCCCAAAACAGATAAAGGTTTCGAAAGTTAAGAGATTAAGCGTAAGGGTTCAAGTTAAAACTCTTGGAAGGGTGTTAAGGCACCAAGAGTATCCGCTAACTCGCGGTTGCCCGGGCTTGTTTGAAAAATTAACTTGTTGACTAACTTTTAAAAACGGGATTGTTTTGTATGAAAAAACATCTTGTTTTTATAAAGAGTTGATTTTAAAAGGATGGAAGAGTTTGTTTTTATTGCACATAAGGGAAATGCATCAATATTTAATGAAAACATTTTCACGAACAGTTGAAAGAAACATTGATTAATATAAAAAAAACATTTGAACAGAAATATTAACTTCATTTGGGAATAATTTGACTAAGTTTACAAGGTCAGTCCAAATTATACAATTAATACTAATTAACATTTATAGACATATAACATAAGAAGTTAAGGACTATTAAACTAATCCTGTCCTAATTCTAGTGTGTGGGCCCTCTTTAGGCCCACCGTCGTTTTCACTTTAGACTTAGTCCATTTCTTCGACTTTCAGCCCTTTGGGCTACTGCTGCTGCTAAACATTGTGGGCTTTGGCCCATTTTTATTTATTCAATCCATTTGGACCATCCTGCTGATGCGAATTTCTTTGGGCTTGGCCCATTTTCCTTCTGCCGTTGCTGCTAACTTGGTCTCATAAACTCAGCCCTTTTGGGCTTTGATTAAACTGGTCCAGATAGTGTTGGGCTTGGCCCAACTGAAGAAATGCGAAGGAGGGAGTGTGGGGAGTCCAATTGGACTCCACCAGATTTTATGCATCTTTTTTAGGGCAGCAACTCGGACTTAGAACTTCACCGGAAGAGCTTACCACCACCGAACTAATACCCAATCCTTTAGAACTCGAATTTTTAGTGCTTTTTCTTTCCAAAGCTGACTGGTTACGTGAGGTTAGAGAATTGATTCTCCAGAACCCCCAATATTTCTCCAAAATTAGCTCCTTAATATGCAGCTAGGGGGGTATTTATTGGGAATTGAAGGGGTAATGGGGTTTAAACAAAGGGTATTTTGGGAATTTCTGGGGAATTCAAATTCGCCTCTGCTGGATAACCCTTACAGCAACAACTTGTACGAGTTTGTACAAGTTTTTTGCGGATTGAGCGGAGGAGGGTGACGCCTAGTGGGTTCTAGAATCCTCTAGACTTGCCAGCGCACCTTTTGACGGAGAAAAATGGACGGGAAATGGAAACGTTAGAGATTGGGAGCTATTGGTGAAGTTGTTGCTTTGTCATTTTGGAGAGAAACGGAGCTTTCTGTTAGGGTTTTCTGGGTTATATGAAGGAGGTGAAGAAGATGAAGTGGAGGGGTGAGCTGAGTCTTGTGTTGTTTGAGGCGTGTTGTCTCGTACAATGCATTCTTTCTGGGAAATTGGGGGCGAGTGAGGAGCGTGAGTGGAAATTAGAAGAGAGAAATATACGGGTGTATGTATATGTGCGTGTGAAGCTGATTGGGAGTATATGATAAGGCTGGGCCGGGTTTGGGTCAGTATAGAAAAGTGGGCTGGGGTTGATTTTGTTCCAAATGGCTGAAAACAAAGGGGGGTTATAAAGGTGGGTTTAAATTGTGGCCACATTTGCAAAATATGGCCACTTTAGGTTTAGGAAATAGCCGATTTGGGAAAGAATAGCTAGAATTCAGCTAAAATCAAAATAATAGACTTAGAGATGAATTAGTTGAAATTAATTTTGAGCTTCAATAAATTAAAACAATTGGAAGCAATTATCATATTTGACACATAATTACCTCTTTAATTAATTATAAAATCAATTTTCAATTAACCCTTATTTAAATTAATTTTGGAGAAAAATTACAAGTTTAGCCTTTTAAAGAGATTTTCTTATGAAATTAATTTTAAAATAATTCTTTTAAGTAATTTATATAAATTTCATATGTAAAATATGAAAAAATATAATCATCACTGAGAATCATTGGTAAAGCTGATTTGAAAATATTTTATCCCTTTTTGTAAAAACAATTATTTCGAGAATTGTTTAAAAATTTAAAAAGCTCCAAATTAATTCGTAATGTGGCGGGTAAAAGTTGGGTGTCAACAGCTGCCCCTCCCTTTGGGTAGGGTGAGTGTAATGAACCCTGGGCAAAGAGATTTGACGTTCCCAATTTTTTCCGATCACAAGTCCATCCTCGGGAGGTGGTTGGTTTTAGCACGAATTTCAAGGAATCATAGCCGAACTCTGGTATTGAGTTTCCTACATATCTCAGGTTACATGAGAATTCAGGCCACTTGTAGTTCAATATGCTTGATTTTAGGCACGATTTTCGAGGAATTCCAAACTTTCCCGGTTTCAAAGTACGCAAAGACCGAAAAGCTGGGGAGTAGGAGGATTGGGGGGAGTTAGGAATGCAACCTAGTTTTCATCATAGAGCCCGACTACATATCCCAGGACTCAGGGAATCAGGCTGCTTGTAGTTCGACTCAATCAGTGGAAAACGTAATCTTTATGTTAAGACGACCTTTGGCTCAAGATGAGTGACGAATAAGTTGAGCTATAGAAAAGAGGCTTGTAACCTTTCAACTATGAATGTGGTACACTTCACACCCATAAGTAAGATTTTACCTGGACATAATTTCCAAAGCTCGAGGTGTATCATCACCCAGATTTGAAAGGAAAGAATATTGCTTCCAACGCGGGTTCAGAAAATACCCTGGATGCGAAACCAAGACCCAAAGATAGGAAATACCCACATACCTTCTGATAGGGGTGTGGTTTGATAGTGGTGGTGAGTTGTTCCTCAGCTCGCGTCCAAAGAGTTTGATATCCCTCCTTGGACTGTGTCACAAGTTGCTGCTAAGAAAAAGTTTCACGTTGTGATGCGTCCTTTTTGGTGTAGCCCGCACCTGCGGTTCTTCTTTGAGAATTTCATCCTTCTCGGATGCTCTCGATAATATCTCAAAAAAAAATGGTTAGAAGTAACAGAATTCCACTCGGAGAGGTAGTTTTTGGCCATACCTCATCCTTGGGTTATGTCTGAATCTCGGGTTGTGACATCTTTTGATGTGCTTTGTATCTGTTGTTCTGGCTCGATATTTTCATCCTCTTGGATGTTCTCGGCAATATTTTGAAACAAAATGTTAGTAGTAAAGTAGCTCAATAAGGAGAGATAGCTTCGTACCTCATTTTTTCCTTATCTGTTGTTTCTTGAGGAAGATGACGTCCTTTCCTGTCTCTATTTTAGGAAATGGCAGCTTCCATGACAATAAAACATGATAGACTTCTTGGCTATCGGATAAGATTGCTTGTGTAGCAATTTTTGAATAATGATGACCTTTGTAGTCGTTTAATGGTGGCGATCCTCTTGATTGTTTAATGGTGGCAACCCTCTTGGCTCTTGGTAGCGGTCTTTTGCATATGCCTTCGGGGTGAATCTTGTGTATCATCCGCATCGATACGGCTAACAGATATCCCTGAATTGTCAGGCCTTAGGATAGTCTATCACATCATCCAAATTTGGATAGAGGAGGCTTTCAGATGCCTTTAATTTTCCTTCTTTCAAGTAATCTTGCACATCATCCGACTTTGGATAGAGGCGGCTTACAGACGCCTTTAATTTTCCAGCTTTCGAGTAATCTTGCACATTATCTGACTTTGGCTAGAGGCGGCTTACAGATGTCCTTCGAATTGCCAATTTTTGGGTAATCCTGCACTTTATCCGATCTTGGATGTAATGCGACTTATAGACTTCCCTTGAATTGCTAGCCTTTGGGTAATCCTGCACAATATCAACGTGGATATGTCATGGCTTATAGATAACCCTTGGACTATCAATTTTTGGTAGTCTTGCACTTTTATCCAATTTCGGATATTATTGCGACTTACGCATTACCCTTGAACTGTCAATCTTCAGCTGATCTTGCACACTATCCGATTTCAGATATCGTTGTGACTTACAGACAACCATTGGCCTTCCAATTTAGGGAAATTCAGTTCATCGTCCGATTAGGACGGCGTCTTACAAACATCTCTCGGACTATATGCTTTTGATCTCGATGGTAAACGACATTTGATTTTCGGGGTGACAAGGCCTTTGCCACACGATCAAATATAGCCGCATCTTCTTGCGATCGATGCTCTTGTATGTATAAGCATACTTCAGAGCGAGACTTTGTTGTCTCTAAAAAGAGTGCATAAATATCCTCAACGTCAGACTCCACCGTCTTACGTGATATCGGATATATATATGCTAGATTTGGCATAATAAATGATGATAATTATAATGATGATAATGATATCCTCAACTTCAGACTCTGTTGTCTTATGAGATATCGAATATAAACATGCTGGGTCGATTCTGCGCAACAAGCGTGACTTAGGGACGCCTATGAATGTCATCCTCTTTGCAACTAGCTGGCAGAGGGACATAATCTTCGCAGGGGATGTGTGTCTGTGATATATGATGATTATGGTCTTCTATACATGCAAATATGAATGGCCCTCTCGGCATGGTCCTCTTGACATGGCCCTCTCGGCATGAAAATATGAATGGCCCTCTCGGTATGGTCCTCTTGACATGGCCCTCTCGATATGCAAACATGAATGGCCCTCTCGACATGGTCCTCTTGACATGGCCCTCTCGGCATGCAAATATGAATGACCCTGCGATATGATGCCATACAATACGACGCAACATAATATAATATGATGTAATGCGATATGTCGTAATATGATGCGACACAATGCTATGCCATGTGATGCAATATGGTGCAATGTGATGCAATGCAGCATGATGTGCCATGGTGCAATATGAGTGCAATAATGTGATGCCATGTAGTGATGTATTATGCAATGTCCCATAGGGGAGTCATTGAAAACATCACCTTTGGTCTGGCGTTGACTCTTTTGTGTGTACCTGTGCTCAAAACAAACAGGTAGTAGACACAATGCCACTTTTACTAGAGACTACAGTCAAAATTTGAAAGACTTTAAAGACAGCGCCTATGAAGCTGATCAAAATAACTTTGTTTAAAAATGCGAGCGAAATGGTCGTGCCTGCTTTCAGGGACAGCCATAAATACCATTTTTGAACATTGTCTGTTCGGGGTGATCCCTGTCTTGCCAGGCATTGGTGGAGAGTGATGTTGCTCTTTGTTTGGTGCCCCCAATTTGAAGCTGACCGAAATGTCCTGATCCCTTTGGGGACTTAAGAACGTTGTCGGGTTCTTTTATCTGGTAGTTTATGTGAACTACCAGAATATTCATCTGCTTTAGGGACTTTTGCCTATTTGGCCTCCTCCTACTGTTTTGGACTTTTCTCACCAAATTTTAAAGCATCTGGTCTCGTTGCATTTCTTTGAACGCTTTGGATAACGCGGGACTGCTTTTTGATATACTTTGGGGACAACCTGCATCCACAAAAAATATTGTTAGTTTTGTCGAAACTAGCCTGTGTTGACCTCCTTCGATCTTCTGCTCCTGGTTCTGTTTTCTCCGTATGCTTTCCAATCTCGGGTACTTGTCACCCTCGACTCTCCCTGGACCAAGGTAGACATAAGAAAAAATCACATTAAAAGAGTAAAACTAATCTTTGTAAATATTTTTCAAACAAGTTCTTTGGAAAACAAAGAGTTTAAAAAGGAGATGTTTTGGAAATGTCTCTTCCTGTCATGTCATGTACTAGTTCAACGAACGTCTTTTACTCAAGGTCTTGACATTTCTGACATACTGCTGGCGGATTACGAAGGTCCTTCGTCGTCCTAGCTGGGGAACTTGAAAGATGATTTTCAAGAAATCTATCACAGCTGGGGATTAATCCATATAGGCCTGGGGATTTCTTTGAAGTAGAATCTGATCTCTCGGTGCTAGGGAATTCCTCGGAGCTTAATGTTGAATTCTTGAATGAAGCTTGGCGGAAATTTTGAGATCCTTCTCAAATTTTTTCCCCAGTTAAAGGTTTCTTAGTGGATTTTATTCCTTCCGGCAAGAGACTTGAGACTCTTTAGGGATCGCGAGATTCTTTCTCGATATTTGCTTTGGTTGCTCTTTGGTATACTCTGCATTCTTGCTGGGGAACTCTTCGGAGTCTAATGCTCTTCGTCCTCTGAATTTTTGAGATTCCTTTCTAAAAAATTCTGCCCCAATTTCTATTTCCTGGGCGATACGGATGAACCATTGTGTCATTTGCGTATCTACAAGCATCCTCTTGTCTTGTTGGCAACGATCTTCATCTTCTGCTCCAGTTTCCATTTCCTGGGGTGATATGACCAAACCGTTGTGGCACCTACGTATCCCGTTGAGGAAGGAATCAGGTCAAATGTAGTTCCCACACTTATAGTGGGAGAATATTAGAAATAATTAAAGGGATGACCGAGGCCGACAAAGGCCGCCTACGTATCTCATTCTTGAGAATTCAGGTTAGACGTAGTTCAAGGATAAGGGAATGGGAAAGATAGATTTTTCTAAGGGGTTGACCGAAGCCGACACAGGCCGCCTACGTATCTCATTCTTGAGAATTCAGGTCAAACATAGTAAGTAATAGGAAGGGGAAAGATAAATTTTCCTAAGGAGTTGACCAAGATGACACAGGCCGCCTACATATCTCATTCTTGAGAATTCACGTCAGACGTAGTTCGTACCAGAGGATAGGGATGTTCTAAGCTATTACAAGGCATAAAATGATTACAATCAGGAAATGCGATTACAGGGAATGGAAATTAAAGGAAAACTATCTCTAAATAAAGTATCTCTTCACAGCATCTGAATTGATCGGTTTGGTCCAGACTTGTCCATCCATTTCAGATAGGATTAGAGCTCCTCCGGATAATACCTTCTGAACGACATACGAACCTTGCCAATTGGGTGCAAACTTTCCTTTGTATTCCTCCTGGTGGGGAAAAAGGCGCTTGAGAACCAGTTGTCCTATGGAAAACATGCGAGCTCTCAATCTTTTGTTGAATGCACGAATCATTATTTGATGGTACAACTGACCATGGAAAACGACACTCATCCTTTTCTCATCAATCAACATGAGTTGCTCATGACGGGCACGAACCCATTCTTCATTGTTCAGTCTGGCTTTTTGAATGATCCTAAGGGATAGTATTTTGGCTTCAGCGGGTATCACTGCTTCTGACCCATACACCAATATATAAGGGTTCCCCCCGGTCGAAGTCCTGACGGTCGTCCGGTATCCCAATAAAGCATAAGGCAACATCTCGTGCCAAGATCGGTGATGGTCGACCATTTTTCTCAAGATCTTCTTGATATTCTTGTTGGCGGCTTCCACAGCTCCATTCATTTATGGACGGTATGTGGTTGAATTACGGTGAGTGATCTTGAATTGCTCACATATTTCTTTCATCAAGTGGCTGTTCAGATTTGTTCCATTATCGGTAATAATTGACTCGGGGATCCCGAATTGACAGATTAGGTTGTTTTTAACAAAATCGGCTACAACCTTCTAGGTCACAAACTTGTAAGAAGCAACTTCTACCCACTTGGTGAAGTAATCAATAGCAACCAAAATGAATCTGTGTCCATTCGAGGCAGACGGCTCGACGGGACTAATGACATCCATGCCCTAGGCTACAAAAGGCCAAGGTGCGCTCATTGCATGAAAATCGCTAGGTGGTACTCGAATCAAATCTCCGTGGATCTGGCACTTGTGACATTTTTGTGCGAACTTGCTACAGTCACTTTCCATGGTCATCCAAAAGTATCCAGTTCGTAAAATCTTCTTGGCTAGGGTGAACCCATTCATGTGGGGACCACACACTCCAGCGTGTACCTCTTCCAATAGTCTTGTGGCTTCAATCGAATCAACGCATCTTAAGAATCCAAGGTCTGGAGTCCTCCTATACAGGATTTCTCCATTTAGGAAAAAGTTGTTGGCCATTTGACGAATGGTTTCTTTTAGTTGGCGGTCACATCTTCGGGATAAGACTCCAACTTCTAGATACCTCTTGGTATCATAATACCATGGTTTTTTGTCTGATTCTGCTTTGACTTGCACACAGTACGCAAGTTGTTCTTTGAGACCTATTATCCATGGATCGATATAATTCTGATCGGGATGTTGAATCATGGAGGATATTATTTCCAAGGCATCGGCAAACTCATTCTGAATCCTTGGTGTATGCTTGAATTCGATCTTCCTGATTCTCTTGCACAAATTTTGTGCCATCTTCACATACGACACGATCTTGGGGTTTTTCATGACCCATTCACCTTGAACTTGGTGAATTAGCAAATCAGAATCACCTATGACCAAAAGTTCTCGGACATTCATATCAATAGCTAGTTGGATACCGAGAATACAAGCTTCGTACTCGGCCATGTTGTTAGTGCACGGGAAATGGAGTTTGGCTGTCACCGAATAGTGCTGACCAGTTTCTGATACCAAGACTGCTCCAATGGACAAGCCTTTGAAGTTGACCGCTCCATCGAAGAACAATCTCCAATCGGGGTATGACTCAACAATATCCTCACCTACGAACGGAATTTCTTTATTGGGGAAGTAAGTTTGGAGTGGTTCATAATCTTCATCAACCAGATTTTCTGGTAAATGATCTGCTAAGGCCTGTCCCTTGATTGCTTTTTGAGTCGCATATATGATGTCGAACTCACATAGCAACATTTGCCATTTTGGCCAATTTCCCTGTAGGCATGTCCTTTTGGAATATGTACTTCAGGGGATCCATTCTGGAAATGAGATATGTCGTATAGGGTGAAAAATAATGTATCAACTTCTGAGCGACCCAAGTCAAAGCACAACAAGTCTTTTCTAACAAAATATAACGAGCCTCGCACGGAGTGAACTTTTTACTCAGATAATAAATTGCTCGTTCTTTTTTTTTGGTTTCATCATGTTGTCCCAGGATGCATCCGAAGGCATTTTATGAAACCGATAGATACAACAATAATGGGGTCCCTTCTCTTGGAGGAACCAATATCAGAGGACTGGACAAGTAGTCCTTGATATGATCAAAAGCTTGCTGGCACTCCTTGGTCTAACCAGTCGGTGCATCTTTCTTTAGTAACTTGAAAATGGGTTCACAAATAACCGTTGATTGAGCTATGAATCGACTAATATAATTCAACCTTCCCAGGAAACTCATGACCTCTTTCTTGATCTTCGGGGGAGGCAACTCCTGAATTGCTTTGATCTTTGAAGGGTCGAGCTTGATGCCCCTTCTACTGACTATAAAACCCAACAATTTGCCAGCTAGCACCCCGAAAGAACATTTGGCGGGGTTCATCTTTAGATTGTATTTTCGCTGGCGGTCAAAAAACTTTCTCAAATGGGTCAAGTGACCTGAACTCTTGCAGGATTTGACAATCACGTCATCGACGTATACCTCGATCTCCTTATGAATCATGTCATGGAAAATAGTTAGCATGGCTCGCATACCCGTGTTTTTGAGACCAAATGGCATCACTCAGTAATGGTAGATACCCCAGAGAGTGATAAAGGCTATTTTCTCCGCATCTTCTTCATCCATTAAGATATGGTGGTATCCAGCAAATAATCCACGAATGACTGCATTTTGTGCTTCGCGCAGTTATCGATAAGGATACGGATATTGGGCAATGGAAAGTTGTCTTTTGGACTGGCCCTGTTCAGGTCTCGATAATTGACACAGATTCTGATCTTCCCATATTTTTAGGAACTGGGACTATATTGGCCAACCAGGTTGGATACTTTGTAACCCCTACCACTCCAGACTGAATCTGTTTAGTAACTTCTTCCTTGATCTTCAGACTTAAATCTGGCTTGAACTTTTGAATCTTCTACTTGATGGGATCAAACCCTGGATTAATAGGAAGCTTGTGGGAGACTATGTCTGTGCTTAACCCTGGCATATCACTGTAGGCCCAAGCAAATATGTCGATGTATTCTTGGGCAATATGATAAGTTCTCTTTTCTGTGTTTCTGTCAAATAGACATTGATTCTGGTTTCTTTGACTTCTTGGTCGTCTCCTAGATTGACCGTCTCAGTTTCCTCTAGATTAGGCTTTTCTCGGTTCTCAAAGTCTTTTAATTCCTCTGTCAAATCTTCGGGAACCATAGTTTCTTCATCATATTCCTCAAAATCATCGTCACCTAGCTCAGTTTGTTCATTAAGCCCTTGAAATGACATGACAGTGGCAGGTTTTAACTTATTATTACTGAAATCAAAATAAAATGGGTTGGATAATAATAATCAAATAAAAAATAAATCTTTAAACAACGAATATTTTCAAAATAAGGAGTCTTTCATTTGAAATTCAGAAATATTTGCAAACTATGGCTACAACCCACATGAATATAGGTTCATGCCTTTTAGAAAGCAGTAAACAATACGAGTAAATTTAAAACATAAAGGGCAGGTCACGGAGCCTCATTCGGATCATCGCCGAATTTTGTAAAACAAAGTCTTTGTCTACCCAGCCAAGTGGAGAGTAGCCAAGGGAGTGGCAACCCAGTTTTGCAACTTCTTGCCTGGTTTGAGGTTCCTGATTGTGGTTATTTTGGGAGCTTCTTCCGCGATAGCATCACATTCCTCAAACAGATCCTCTATTCCATCCTCCAACCTATTGCTTAGAGGACTTACGCATACTGGGAACGATTGATACAAATGAGGAAAAGGCTTGGGCAGTCTTGACCTCTTTTTTTCTTTGTTGCTGACTTCACCTTCTTGGATCACATACCCCAATTCGTGCTTGCTCAACTGTCCAGGGATACTTAAAGGTTCGATCTGACCGTCAGAGTTCCTTCCTAGCCCCAAGCCTGGTTCATAACCACACCTCAGCATTGTGGTCGCAAGCATCTTGTAAATGGGAGGCATAGGAATTTGAGGAGCCAGGTCTTCTTCTGTGGCATTCACAATTTCCACCATGTAGAAGTCACTCCCTCTCAGGACCTCTTTGATTGTGGGGACACAACCGCTTGGGTGACTCAGGTGGCTTCCCTCTCCATGGATTACCACTTCGTGCCCTTCCCAAAAGAACTTCACCATTTGGTGCAAGGTTGATGGCACGGCCCCAGCTTCGTGGATCCATGGCCGTCCTAAAAGAAAATTGTAACTAGTGGTAATATCCTTGACCTATAACTCTGTTCGAAATTCAGCGGGTCCTATATGGATGTATAGGTTGACTTCTCCAAGGGTATCTCTCTGTCCTCCGTCAAAGGCCCTCATATTGACCCTGCTTTGACGGATCTTTCCCAAATCATATTCCAACTGTGTCAATGTTGACAATGGACAAATGTTCAATCCTGATCCGTCATCGATCAGTACCCTATTCACAACCTTTTCTTGACTCTGAATAGTGATATGTAGAACCTTGTTGTGCGTCACTCCTTCAAAAGGCAACTCATCATCACTGAAACAGATGCGGTGGCTTCCTAGGATTTGGCTTACCATGGCAGTTAAGTTTTCTACACTGGTACCCGTGGGCACGTAAGCTTCAT
>QJPP01003572.1:0-58790 GCA_003996215.1 Jaltomata sinuosa | reverse complement strand
TCTCTCTCTCTCTCTCTCTCTCTCTCTCTCTCTCTCTCTCTCTCTCTCTCTCTCTCTCTCTCTCTCTCTCTCTCTCTCTCTCTCTCTCTCTCTCTCTCTCTCTTCGTGAACTCGTAACTCAATAACTTTTGTTTTGATGAAAAACATATTTTTATTTATTTATATCTATTCCCGTATTTAAGATGTGTTTTTCATAGTTATTTATATCATTGATTTTCTTGATACTTTATTCATTACAAAATATAAATAGATGTTGTTTTTATTAGGATGAATTTTCTGAAGCTTTTTAAAGTGCTTGAAAAATAATTGATTAGTGGTGAAAAATTTACGTCATGAATGATGAACTTTGATATAACTTATAAATCGGCGGTAAAAATAGTTACTTGAATTTCTGAAAAATAAATAATTATTTTTTAATTGTTATATAATAAAAAAATTCATATATTAAATAGATACGATTATGTAATCAAAATCTTGATGGATAAAGCTACAAAATTAAATAATAAAAGAATTTCAATCAACATATTTTAAATATAAAATTTTCATGTAGGTAATTAATAATTGAAATATAAATTCATATTGAAAATAATATAAAATATTTTTTAGTTATCTATTGTATTTGTATATAAGACTAAAATGTCAATTATCACATAACACTTTATGAGACTATATGTAAAGGTTTATAAGATTATAAAGATATAAGATTTTTGGATTTGAAAAAAAAAATACTATAAAAATTTAAGTTCAAAATATCACCATAAGAATATAGGTAAATTTTAAATTCAATCAGACTTAGTTGTATTTTTTTATCCATTTGATGACATATTAATTTTCAAATTTAAAATATCAAACTTAGATAAACTCTTTGCTAGATAAACTCAAATTTTAGTCAATTTTGTTATCTTATTGTTTATACTCTTTTATAATTATTTAAATATAATCTAATAATTTTGAAAACTAAAAACAAGATTAATCTCATAAAGAAATTAAAAATAAAAGAGATAGCATATTATTGATTTTTTTTATTAGCTTAAAACTAGAAATCCACAGTTGCTACATGACCTTAGATAGGAAGGTGTAGAGGGCTCAGATTAGGGTTGTAGGTTAGTAGGTTGGTTGGTTTCTTTGTAGGGAGGAGTGCAGGGTTTTGTTGTCTTTTTGGTAGTTGAAAGGCTACGCTTGTAGCTTTTGTTTCTTCTGCGCCGGCTACTTGCTAGTGCCTTGTGTAGTTAGATTTTTATATTATTTTGTTGTAGTATAGTTTTGTGTTTATCTGTTGTTTTGTTTATTGGTTTTATCTCCTGGATTGCTTTGAGCCGAGGATCTATCGGAAACAGCCTCTTTACTTCATTCTGGGGTAAAGGTATGGTCTGCGTACATCTTACCCTCCACAGACCCCACTTTGTGGGAATATACTGGGTATGTTGTTGCTGTTGTATAATAATATAAAAGTAATAAATAGTAATAGTATCAGCAGTAGCACCAACAACAACAACAATAATAATGATATAGAAGATTTAAATAAGGAGATTTAAATAAAATTTATATAAAATTAATTTATTTTTTTAATTATAAAAGGGAAGATTAAAGAGAATAGAAAGGGAAAAAACGAGAAGAAAAAGATGAACGAAGATAATGACATGTTAAAATCGATATCATAATTTTTTAATATTTTCAGACTCTAATTGTGAGATTTCACTAGGTATGTTGTTGTTATTGTTATCATCAATTTCAAATATCTTCCTCTATTTCTTATTTTTTCTTTTTGAAAGTTATCAGATTTGTTATAGTAAATATTTAAACTAAAAAGTTAAATTTAATAAACTACATATTTCAACTACTCCTTCATTATAGCAAAAAATTTGTAATTATTTAAATTAATTTCTTAAACTTAAAGATAAATTTTAAGTAGCACGTTTAGGACTTTTCTTTTATTGTGGAAATCTATAAAAAAAATCATAGTAAATATTTAAACTAACTTCACACAATTACTCCTTCTTTGTAGCTATAGCAAAATAAATTGCAAATTATTTACATTAATTTTTTAACTTAAAAATAAAGTTTAATAAGCGTGTTAAGGAATCCTTTTGTGGAATGTTATCGGGTTTTATTATATTAAATATTTAAACTAAAAAAATAAACTTTAATTGAACTAACGTATTTCAGGTACTTCTTTATAGCAAAAAAATTACAATTTTCTGCATTATGTTTAAACTTAAGAATAAATTTTAATTATATTTTTGAATTAAAGAAGTGACAACATCTCAAATTTATCCTAAAGTCATCTTTCAGGGTGTTATTCTCTTTAATTTTTTATTCTTAGTAATTCTATATTTTTCACTCTTTCTATTTTATTTTGTTTATTCTCAGACTTTCAGTAATGGTCACAATTACAAAAAATGACTTGATAAGATTTAAGATGCATGTCAATGTGAAAGATAATACTGGTGATATCATATTTGTTCTTTTTGATGAGGATGCTGAAAGATTAATTGACTCGATTACGTAAAGTTTAGTGGATCATAATGAATCATTATAAAAAAAGATTGAAGACATATTTTATTTATTGTATTTATGTATACTTTTTTGAGTTCTTTTGTATTGTAACATTTACTTCCTAATCATATCATTATAAAAATATATAAATGTTAAAAAATTTAAGAAATGTGAAATGTAACAGTTAATGATCGTAAGGAAGGCAGGTGAAATTATTGTAGATAGAATTAAAGAGTGCGGTCATTGAGATTATCTCAATGTTTATAGGAGAATAATGATCAAGAATATTAAGTCAAATGTTAAACTAATAATAAAAAGCGACATAATATTACAATATTGGGAAGCAATATAATAAAATTAAGTGTGGTCAATTTTTTTAGTATCTTGAAAATTAAAGATGATTTATTTAGAAATTTAAACTTAAAGATAAAAAAAATTGGATTGAAAGATAAAAAATCATGTTTAGATTAGACAAATAAACATTAAGTCAACAATAATTGACAAAAACGCTGCATTATATTTTTTAAAAAGCAAGGATAAAAAGCAGTAATAAATTGATCTTTTTCTAACTAATTAATATGATATTTAAATTCGAATTTAAATGAAATTTGAATTGGAATGGAGTTCTAACTTCTTGAATAGTTTCTTAGTATAAATAAAGAAAATAAAAAATAAAAAATAGATCACAGTTTGAAAAGATAAATTTTTATATTGTACATGATGTACACATATTACACATTAATTTTTTTATTAGAATGAATTTATAATTTTACTTTTTCTTTTAAAATTAATGTTCAAGAAAATTTTGTGTATTATTGAATTCTTTCTAATTTTTAGGACAAAATGAATAAGTTATTTGAATTTGAATTAAAAAAATAAAAATTTTATTGAATACGAGATTAAATTATATCTGATAGAGGTGAAATTGTTTAACTTGAATTTAAAATCATAATCACCTCTAACAAATTAGATTATATTTAGAGTCTTCTTCTGATCTATATTTTATTTTATCATTTTTGTTATACATAACAAAACTTATCAATTCTAATTATAAAATTTACCAATTATAAAAATATAAGTAGATAAATAGTCAACCAATATATCTATTTTTATTTTGTAGTAATACAAAATTATAATTTAAAATAGATGGTCAATAAATATTCTATTTATATTTTGTTATATTTTGTAATAATACGAAGTTATAATTTAAAATAAAATATAATAGATAAATCTAAACTAAAAATTATGGGTAATGAATAAAAGTTTAGAAATAAATTCAATTTTGGAAATAAAGATATATATATATATATATATATATATATATATATATATATAAACTGGTAAGCCATTAAAACATCACATAATAATGTAAGAATAACAATTAATGAATAATGCAATTGCTATAAGCCAGGATAAAACTAGGAAACAAGTCATAAATTATAGTATAAAAAATTGAAGGGCACGATTATCTTTTAGATGAGAACGTATTTTTTTAATTATAACGAGTAAAATCTTAAATTATGTATACCACATAACTAAAATCTCGACAAATGACAAATTCAATGAATGTTAAAATATAAAATCTAAGTAACTTAGATTTAAACTAAGCATTCTACATTTTAAAATAAAAGAAAGTAAAACTCAAGTGCTTATGGCGTGTAACACAAATAAAAAAATTATTTCAAAGTTAAATTAGATAAAAGTAATAAAATGCAGTAGAAAAAATGTAGAAAATTGGGGTGAGAGGGGGGGAGGGGAAGGAGAGAATAATATTTTGAACTAATCTTGAAAATATAATGAAGTAAATAGATAATACACATATTTATTATCCACAAATTTTAAATTGAAGAGACATGAACAATAGAATAATAAAAATTCAAAAAACATGAGTAGACAAAATAAATATATCTATTTTATATTAATAAGAAGAACACTTGATAATTATATTAAGCCAAAATGATAAGCTAATAAAAATATACAAAATTATGCTAATTCTATGATTCGTTGTCTTTATTCATATGAATTTGGTTGTGGGATTGTGATAGTGTTGGTCTATGTGTAGGAGGGAGGGGGGGGGGGTAGGGAGAGGAAATGGGAGTATATTTCATTGAGGACCAATATAATTATTACGATATTATTCAAAATAATATAATTTAACATGTTCAAACAAGATATCATAATTTAAAATAATTTAGAAATAATATTTTTATCCGCGCATCGCACGGATATGTATAATAGTACTAATATAAAGATCAAATTCCTAAAATAAAATGGAGAAAATAGATAATACTCCTTGTAACTTCATAAAAATACTTAAAAATTAATAGAAGTGTTTTCACCTGTATGATGGTACCTAAAAATTATAAGCATGAAGGCAAAATGATACCAATCCAAAGGGTAATTCACAACATCACAAGAAACTTTCACATGCTTCTCAGAGTTAGGAAACCAAAGGAAAAGTTCTCTTTTAGCTGGCCAGATATGTTTAAGGAGCTAGAAGAAAGGAGACCACCTATTAAAGTCACAAAAATTCTATGGGAATTTCCCCCGAAAGGCTGGGTCAAGTATAACACAGATGATGCCTCAAGAGGAAACCCAGGAGCAAGCTCTTATGCATTTTATTTGAGAGATGCAAGAGGGGGCCTAATTTATGCAGAGGGAGGCAGAAGGGAAGACACTACAAATACTGAAGCAAAAGCAAGGGCAGTACTAGAAGCATGCAGGCACAACAAGCAATCACAAATAAGCAGGTTAATCATCCAAACATACTCACTAATGCTTAAAAATGTGCTACTGGAAGAGCGGGCCTGTCCATGGAGCATCGTTGGTATTATCATAGAAATCAGAGATATCATATCTACCAACCAAGTAAACATACAACATATAATGAGGGAAGGAAACCAATTAGCAGATCATGTGGCGAATCTAGCAATAGACAAAGGAAACTGCCAGTTCAATGGATTTCATAGCATGGAATCTATAGGAAAGAGGATTATCAACAGTGATAAACTTAAATGCTCATATTTAAAGTTGTCACCAAGCAAAGGGTGATGGGCTGGGAAAGGCTACATCAATGTCATTTTCACAACAGAAATTTATAGATGCCGACAAGGCAACAAAATTGTGAAATGCTAACTAGCCTATACTATTTCAGCCAACAAAAAGAACTCGCAGCAAAATGGGAGGGTCACTTGGTCAGATGGCAATAATGAAACCTGGGTATTGAGGAGGTCATTGCAAGATGGCGGTGGTCCGGAGCTTTCACTTTACTCCAACCCAGCTCCACCTATAAAGGAAGCAGATTAGAATCACAGGGAAGGAAGAAAAAGGTAAAGGCGGATCAATTCTTACCTAATGACAACACTCAACCCCATGGACCGGATCCCTCAGAAACTTTCACCTTCAAGACACCACTTAGCGGAGAACACAGCTGCCAAAACAAGAACACGGAGTAAGTAGCGAGCTAGGAGGAACAATAAATGAAATACAAGAAAGAAGGCGATGGAACTTACTTCTGCAACCTGATAAGTCAGCATTCTGGAAAAAGAGAGGCACCACACAGATGACCCAGAGAAGCACAAGAAAAAGACGGAGGTTCTCCCACGGAGGCAACATAGATCCAAATAGAAGAGGAGGAGAAATGAAAAGTCTGGAATTAGGAACCTTAAGGCATGATTTATATGTAATAAAGGATTAGGGGGTGGGCCGGCAAATTTTGAGCTGATAGTTAGCAGATATGGGTAGATGCTCTATTAGCATGTAATAATTTTGATTTTTAATAAAAGTTCAAAATTTAATTAAAAAAAACAGTGGACCCACATTCTAACAAGAGCAATTGTTAAAAAACTTGCAATTGCAAGTAGGGGTGTTCACGGGTCAATTTGGATCGGTTTTTGGTCAAAATCAAAACCAAATCAATTTAGTCAATTTTTAAATTTCTAAAACCAAATCAAACCAAATAAAAAAATAACCGTCGGTTTGGTTCTTGTCGGTTTGGTTCGGTTTTGTTCAATTTTTTTAGTTTTTTCGATTTATGATCCTAACTAATGATAAATTGATAATACTATAAAAAATGACAATAGCTAAAAGGCTTGCCTAGATACAAGTCCTAGTAACACCAAGTAAATGTTTTTAACAAGCCTATCTTGTTTGGCATTGCAAACAATAATTTTGTCTCTTGAATTTGTGAATCAAATGTCAAAATAATAAGCATTAGTAGTACCGTCTATAGGATAAAAATCACAAATAAATATTTTGTGAGGAAGCGACCACCAAAAAAGTGAGACATTAATCCTATAAATTCTAATGCATTAATTAGTATTACGGAAAGAACCCAAAATGCAACAATAAGCACTTGATTTGCTACGCATTATTTTAAAATTAAAATGAAAAGTGAGATCTTACGGTTAGAATTTAGACACCTAAAGATTAAAGTGTTGGGCTTGAAGTTGAGAGTTTTCGGGTTTGGGCTAAAGTATCGGGCTTGATAAATTATGATATGCTAAAGTTAAGTTCATGGTTAAAATATAATAAAATAATTATATTTAATTTATAAATAATATATAAATAACTATAAAATTTGTATATAATTTATCAGTTCGGTTCGGTTCGATTATTTTTGCGATTTTTTTTAGTAAAACCATAACCAAACCAAATAATATCGGTTTTTAAAATTCAAAACCAAATCAAACCAAACAAAATCAAATGTCAATTTTTTGGTTCGGTTTGCGGTTTGATTTGGTTTTTAACCAAACCATGAACAGCCCTAATTGCAAGCGAGTGCACCTCTGGGATCGAGATTTTCTGCAAAATAGTATAGGAAATGACCAATATGTCCTCAAAATTAAGCAAATATATCACAATTAATAAAAAATTATTTCAAATAAAGCCTATCTTAAATAATAATAATTTTTAATATAACTAGACTTACTATCTCTGCTAAAATATTAATACATTATAAAAATCTTACAAAATAAATACATACACAAATATATCGTAACTAACGAATTTTTCATAAATATTTTGGACATTTTAGGAAGACAATAAAAATATATATATTTTTATCTAATTTTAATTTAAATCAAAAGTTTCAGTATCACGTGCAATGTTACAAAAATATTTTTTTTATGGAATTTAGGCTCGTAAGCCTTTGACACGGGACGAAGGACACCTCAAAATACCCAGGATGATACAGTTTCATACATTGAAACTTAGACAAACGTGAATTTATTCAACATCATTTATAATTTACACTAAATACAAGAGTATTAATTTGTAATTTCTATTATTCTCTTCAAAGCATGACAATGCAATTAGAGAAGTTGACGATAAAAGAAAAACATCAAAAAACAAAATTCACCTAAAAGTATCAATAAGCGGGAAAAAGGAAATCAACAAAATAGGATAAACTATGACCAAAGCAACGAAATATAAAAAAAAGTAAATTAACTACAAATTATTTATCTCTTTAATCATAGATACTATCAAAATTTCAATTAGTCAATAAATTCTACATACTAAACCTAAATAAAGATAGATAACTAATATAAGTATTATTAATTAATTAGTTAAAGGAATCTAATTCTAAAGTAACTAGTTTAGTGTACGCGCGTTGCGTGTGTGTGTCACATTAGTATAAAAAATTACATATAAAAATGAATGAAGTATATAGTATTGCAACTAAAGTTACAACAATATTATATTCACGAAAAAAGGGTCATATTTGTCCCTATACTCTAAAAGAAATTATATTTGTCCATGTCTTAATTTTTCAACAAAATTGCCCTTTGACTCTCAAAATCTGAACACCATCACATAAATTGGGATGAAAAGATAAATTACAAGTTGTATGAAGCTTGAATCCATACTCTAGACTTCTAACCTTTTCATAATACAAATTATTGAATTGTTATTGAGTTTGCTATCTGCCGGCCATGAAAATTTATGAGAGCGTACCTCTAACAATTTATTTTTTGAAGAATTACCAACATCAAGAATGAAGAACACGACAATAAACCCAATAATCTAGCTATTTGCATCATAACTATAAAAAGATTTTATAATTTCAAAAACCCTTTATTCATATAAAATATTAAAAATGAAACACAACACATACAAAAACAATAACTACTAAAATCTACTAAATTTTTTTAGTTTATTGCATCACCTTGCATAATAATTAAACAATACAATAATCGAGGTAACAATACGATTAAATTTAACCTTCAAAGAAAATTCTCAAAATACGATCAAACATTCATTTACCACCTGTATTAAGCCAAAAAAAATAGCATCTAGTAATAAAATAATTCGATAATCGAGATATCAGAACAATATGATTGAACCTAATCTCTATACAAAAAATTCTCAAAGTCCGATCAAACATTCATCTACTACTTGTGAGATATCAAGACAAGAAATTAGCCAATTTTGGTAATTAGCAGTTACCAGTAATACCCTTTTCAATATTTACATCGATATCTCTCGTTCTTCATCTTTATATAATTTGCTAAAGAGACAAAAAAACACAACAATGATTCAATAAAAAGATATAATCAAGAATAAAAATTTAACATCAAAACATGTTGGATCCAAATAAAAAAGGATCCTTATAATTATATCTTGAGTTCACTATTTAATTTATCAAAAATTAACTTGAAAGAGATTTTATGCCAACATAAATAATTGGGAGAAGTACTCTCCATGAAAGCTACTATAAAAAAAATAAAAAAAATATAGTTATTGAATAAACTTATTATGCGTACCTTCTCAAAACTAAAGTCATAACAATAATTGTCTCCGGCCACCAGAGCCTCTCCTCTTTTTTGCTTATCTATCCAGTGTTGCAAAGAATAAAGTGTATGCCAAAGGCAAGACTCTTAACTTAGAACTTACAGTATTATAATATTACCTAATTTTAGAATTCATAGGTTTTAAATGTTATTTAGATTCGACCTTGTACTAAAATTCTATAAATTGGGTTCAAACTTGTACGAAGGAAAAATTATAATCCCACTTTAATTCTAATAATATGAATCCTCATGAGGTATGACAATTTACATGACGACCTAATAGGTTAGACGCTCTAATTGACTCCTAATAGGATTAATAATTAGATGACTTTTCCAAATTTTAGTTTATAGATTAATTAAATAAAGAATTAATACAAATAATGGAAAAAAGTGAAAAGATAATTTTATCTATTGCGAAATCTTTTAAATAAGGCAAAAAATTCAAATTACATTATAAAATCCTTCACACTTTTAAAATTCTACTAATAAATATTAGGACTTTTGCCTAATTCAAAAAGGAAAGATTTAATAATAAAATTTTAGTTGATTTTAAAGTTTTTGATATTAAAAAGTAAATCAAATTACCTTTTTACTCTTAAAAATTACTTTTAAAAGATAAAAAAGTGAACTTTAGCTAAGCGTAAGAATATTTTTTCAACAAGACAAATATATTACATTCCCATTGAAATCAAACAACAGATACAATTTGATACAATAAAAAAAGGAAAAAAAATTTGGTACAACGGAGAGTAATGTAATTGACACAAAATTTCAAGTGTACTGGAAAGACTTTCTTCCCTTTTTTGTGTGATGCTTTCTTACGATCTTTGATTTAGATACATAAAATTAATCATCGAAAGAAAATTTAAGTATAACTATTTTTAAAAAAATTAAATTATTTATAATAAAATGGATATTCTAAATACAGTTTGTCCACTACGACATACCAAGTACGTTCTTCAAGGTAAAGTTCATAAATTATGCCATGAATACACTGTAATATAAATCAAAATCACATTATTAGAAAATAAATTATTTAAATAAATACAAAACATATCAACATGGAAAAAAACAAATAAAATAAGATACAGTAAAGAGGTAAAAGCTCAGCATCATCAGCAGAATTGTATGCTTTCAAAAAAAAAATTACTGTAAATCCCAAATAAAATTACAATAAAACCTATTCAAGTTTATTTTTCTTTGTTATGATGGAATATATACATATAAATTCTACCACTTGCAATCCATGGCAAATTAGGATCCCTAGTTACGTAGTACGGCAAACTAAGATTCCTTTAGCAGTGTGATATACGTAATTCTAATTTTAGAAAAACATTAATACATCATATTTAGTTGATTTCAAAGTCCTAAAATCCTAAATATTAGAGAAATAATTAAATTACTATTTTTAAATATAAAAAAGATAGGAAATGACTATTTTGTCTATTGCAAAGGTTTTTAATACGATTAAACGTGATCTTTACGCAAAATTTCTCATAGCCCAATCGAACAACAGAACAGAAACTACAACAAAATAATACGAAATCGAGATATCATAACAATACGATTAAACGTAACCTTTACACAAAAAATCTTCAAAATCCTGACCGAATATTCATCTACCACATGTATTAAACAGAAAAATAACAGATAGTAATAGAACAAAAGTTACAACAAAATAATATGATAATCGAGATATCAGAATAATACGATTAAATCTAACCTTTACACAAAAATTCCTCAAAGCTTGATCGAATTGCTCCATCTACCATCCAAAATTTCGTTAAATCCATAGAGCAAAAATATCATGAAAATTAAATTAGAATTGTAATCAACAATTATATCATATTGAATTTTACAAGCTATACTTAAAAGACAAATCATCAAAAGATCATCAAATTAAATTAAAACCTGTACAACACAACAGTAGAAAATTAATATTAATAATCATCTGTATTAAGATTCATGAATTGATAGCATGCCCCATTGCCTTCAAAACAATTTCGTTCGTCCGTTGGTTCTTACAAGGAGGGTATCTGGGTAAGGTTTTAGGGCAATTAATATACTAACCTTAATACTTCAATTGTTAATATCATTGTGTTTGTGTGTAAAATATATAAAGACTCAAATAAGGGTTTTTTTCAAATTAAAATTTTAGTGGATTTCAAATTCCTAAATATTACAAAAATAATTAAAATAAAAAATTGAGGGAAAAAGTGAAAAAACAATTTTGTCTATTATGGAGTTTTTTAATGAAGAGCAAAAAGTTCAAATCACATTATAAGGTCCTTCACACTTTTAATATAATTAGTTTAGTGTACGTGTGTTGCACGTGTGTATCACGCCAAGTCGTCAATTACTATATAATATGCATAAAAGAAGAATAAATATATGAAAAAATAGTAGTTGACTTTTTACAATTCTTTTCCTTTGATTTAAAAAATGAAAAAAATGAAAAAAATGAAATTCAAGACCCTTTTTTATAAATTAAATATAATAATTCAGAATTGCAAGTTAGTATATAATACTTTTGTAAGACATCACTTATCGTTTTTTGAACGGATCAACAACAACAGGCATAGTAACTTTGTGAAAATTTAGTGTCAAGGCTCAAAATTCATAACCATCAGGAATGATGAAGTTAGTGCTTTTGGGGGTAAAAAAAATCAAATTGTGAATTATTGTTTTACGAATAAAAAGCCATGTATTTATTTGTGCCGATTTTTTTCAATAAAGAATAACAACCCATGAATATTAAACAATAATGGTCATTGGACTTACCTCAGGATCCAGCCTACACAATCCAAGTGCCAATAGAGCTAAATATACTCATAAAATAGTAAAATTATAATAAATGTTAACGAACTGCATATACTACTCACACTTCAATGTGCCCAAACAATTAACTTTCCTTTTCCTCTCTTTAAGGAAATATACTTAAGATGGACCGGACGAAGTCAAGAATTTCATATAAATTAAATCAATTAGTCAAGCATTACTGAAGTCTGAAAACATTCATAAATAAAATAGCTATATATATATAATGCAAGTAGTTCAGACGAAGCGATTCAATCTCTAAGACGAAAGAAACATCACAGAAAGTATAAAATCGGATAATGTGAACCTCTTTTTTTTTTCTTCTCTTCTCTTTTTTGATTGAGGTAATCTAGTCAAACATTATTAATGGCTATAATTTCTGATGTATCAACAACATAAGGATCACTGCTTCTAAAGTCTCTAATGCCTCTGATGATACAGATTCTCAGAAGACCCTATCGACCAGACTACATTCATTGGTTATGTTTTTTTTATAGTGGTGTCTTTTTAACCTAAGCAGATTTTTATTTTGATTTAAAAGTTAAATTTTAATTAATTTTACAGTTTAAAATATTAGAAAAATGGTAAATGACATATTTGTCTATTGTGGAGTTTATTAATGAAGGACAAAAAGTTCAAATCACATTATAAGGTTCTTCACACTCACGTGTGTATCACGCTAATTAATAATAAATATATATATTTATATAAAAATAATAATTTATTGTGTATACTTATATTATTAAGTACAAAAACTTTAAAACAAATTATTGTGTGCATGTATATACCTTAGACATGGATGAAACCTCATATATTTCTAAAGTCTTTAATAAATGGGTCATATGTGAGGCATTCGATCGATTCAAGACTCTGTGTATAAAAATTGAGAATATGTGGGAGAATCATGTTTCTTTGAATTTGTGATGACCACTATTTCTATGAGCATGTTAGTTAATCTTTTTATAATATATTTAAACATGAATCTTCATGAGTCCTGCTGATTTCAATTATATATGGTAGGAAAAAAAAATCTAATGACATTTATTTTTCGAGTATATTACTATTTAATTGTAAAAGAACATATACATAATACATACTTTTCTATAGCAATCATTGTTTGTAATAATATTTTACTATTATAACTATATTTACCGTAAAATCGTATTTCATATTATGCTATATTATATGTTCTCTATTACATGTGATCCATAGTGATACTGTGATAGTGTGAAGTGTGAACTATGTAGAAATAAAGTTAGCGAATGTCGAGTGTGAAATATAACTTCTAAACATGTTTGATGCCTTTAAAAGAATATAATTCGTTTACCTAGAGCTTGAAACTTGACGAAGAGATAGATGCCTTTCTTTCTTCCTCTTCTTTTTTTAATAAGTGTGTAATAGCCATCTAGAATTCAACAATATGTGAACATATATACTTGTCTAAGGAACCTATTCACAATAGTTAACTTGAGAAACTATTAAACTCTTATTGTTTCTTTCACTTCCTCACAAAGAGAATCATTATCATATTGCACATCAACAAATTAAAATACACTACTTAACATAAAAATAACCATAACGTAAAATCAAATACCTTTAAGAAAAAATAGATGGAGATCAACGCTCCAAGGTTCTTATTTTGTGGTAACCATTCAACATATGACTTTAAAACTACAAATCATAATATACGATAAAATCTTGGAGTCTAAAAGATCTATAATTTTTTATTCAACAAAGAAAGGTAAAAAGGAGAGAGATAAACCTTTGATTTTGTTGGCTACTTCATTCACCAGCAATATAGTTGTTTCGTCCAATTTTTCAACTGAAATAAAAACACAAGAAATTATTAAAAGGGGAGAATTCATTTCAATTGTTGATTATGAATAATTCATATACAATCTTAAAACTATCAACTAAAAAAAGAAAACAAAAAGGTAGAAGTGATGGTAATAATGAATGCAAGAAGACGACTTAAATCAAAATCAAAATAAGAAGAAAACCCACAGGTAGAAGAAGCTTATAATGATTAATTATAATTATAGAAATTCTTATAAGGTAAAATTCTAATTGATTTAGAATTGTTAAATATTATGATTTCTTAACTAGAATATTTAAGTAAAAGAAGTTAATAGACAATGCACGTAAAAACATACTATTTTGATATATCTAATAATTAGGATTCTACATGCTAAGTAAAATGAATTAGTTAAAGATTTTCCTAAATTATAAGAACGTAAGAAAATGCTATTTTGGTATATATAAATTAGGATTCTGCAAACTAAGCAAAAGGAATTAATTAAAGGTTTTCCTAAATTAGAGGAAACAATTTTAGGATTCTACACGCATGCTATAGTACATATTATTAAGGTTTATTATATAATAATTTGATAAAAATAGTAAATGACGATTTTGTCTATTGTGAAGTTTTTTTAATGAAGGGCAAAAAGTTCAAATCACATTATAAGGTGCTTCACCCTTTTAATATAACTAGTTTAGTGTACGTGCATTGCACGTGTGTATCACAACAATATAAAAAATTGCATACAAAAAGACAATAGAATATATAATATTGCAATTGAGGCCGGTGAAGCTCTTCACCACTCACGTATTTAAATCATTATCTAATATGATTAGTGTACGCGTGTTGCATTATGTATTACGTTAATCAATAAAAATATATGAGAAACAAACATATCTTTGAAAAATAAAAGTCAACATTAAAATAAATATAAATTTTAATATCTTTACAAAAATAAAATAATACAATAATTGAGATATCAGAACAATACAATTAAATCTAATCTTCACAAAAAAAATTCAAAACCCGACAAAACATTCATTTACCACCAGTGTTAAGCAACAACAAAAAAAATCTAGTAACAGAGTAAAACCTACAAAAAAAATAATGCAATAATCGAGATATCAAAACAATACAATTAAACTAACCTTCACGAAAAATCCTCAAAACCCGACTAAATATTCATCTACAATCTGTATTAAGCAACAAAAAATAATAATCTAGTAACCGAATAAAAACTACAATAAAATAATACGATAATCGAGATATCAGAACAATACAATTAAACCTAACCTTCATGAAAAATCCTCATAATCCGATCAAGCACATCTACCACCTGTATTAAGCAGAAAAACAATATCTGGTAACAAAATAAAAACTACAACAAAATAATACGATAATTCAGATATCAAAACAATACGGTTAAACCTAATCTCTACACAAAAATTCCTCAAAGTCTGACCAAACATTCATCTATCACCTATATTAAGTAGAGAAAATAACAGTAAGAAGAACAACAACATTATAAGGTCCTTCACACTTTAAATATATATTACAAAAAAATAATGCAATAATTGAGATATCAAAACAATACAATTACAATTAAACTAACCTTCACGAAAAATCCTCAAAACCCGACTAAATATTCATCTACAACCTGTATTAAGCAACAAAAAATAATAATCTAGTAACCGAATAAAAACTACAATAAAATAATACGATAATCGAGATATCAGAACAATACAATTAAACCTAACCTTCATGAAAAATTCTCATAACTCGATCAAACACATCTACCACCTATATTAAGCAGAAAAACAACATCTGGTAACAAAATAAAAACTACAACAAAATAATACGATAATTCAGATATCAAAACAATACAGTTAAACCTAATCTCTACACAAAAATTCCTCAAAGTCTGACCAAACATTCATCTATCACCTATATTAAGTAGAGAAAATAACAGTAAGAAGAACAACAACATTATAAGGTCCTTCACACTTTAAATATATATATATGCACATGTTAATAAATTAAAAAAATTATATAAAAAAAATAAATTATGTGAAAATAACAATTAACATTAATATAATTTTTTCTTTAAAAATATTCCAGATATTAAAAAATTATGTTATTTATATAAACGTGCATACTACTACAAAAGTAGGGTAAAAAATATGATATATATATATATATATATATGCCAAAAATTAAGAAAAGGCCGTCGACTTTTTTTTTTGGAACTTTAGGGATTTTGCGGGAACTTTTAAGAGTATAAATATTATTAATATTTTAATATATATTAGTGTTTATGTGTAATTATAATTTATTTGAGAAAAATGGTGAAAAGACAACTTTGTCTAAAGCAAATCCTTTTAATGAAGGGCAAAAAGTTCAAATCACATTATAAGGAGCTTCACACTTTTAATATAGTATAGATATAGATAGATATAGATATAGATATAGACTAGTTTAGTGTACGTGCGTTGCACGTGTGTATCGCAACAATATAAAAAATTGCATACAAAAAGACAATAGAGTATATAATATTGCAATTGAGGCCGGTGAAGCTCTTCACCACTCACGTATTTAAATCATTATCTAATATGATTAGTGTACGCGTGTTGCATTATGTATTACGTTAATAAATAAAAATATATGTGAAACAAACATATCTTTGAAAAATAAAAGTCAACATTAAAATAAATATAAATTTTAATATCTTTACAAAAATAAAATAATACAATAATTGAGATATCAGAACAATACAATTAAATCTAATCTTCACAAAAAAAATTCAAAACCCGACAAAACATTCATTTACCACCGGTGTTAAGCAACCAAAAAAAAATCTAGTAACAGAGTAAAAACTACAAAAAATAATGCAATAATCGAGATATCAAAACAATACAATTAAACTAACCTTCACGAAAAATCCTCAAAATCCGACTAAATATCATCTACAACCTGTATTAAGCAACAAAAAAAACATCTAGTAACAGAATAAAAACTACAATAAAATAATACGATAATCGAGATATCAGAACAATACAATTAAACCTAATCTTCATGAAAAATCCTCATAACCCGATCAAGCACATCTACCACCTATATTAAGCAGAAAAACAACATCTGGTAACAAAATAAAAACTACAACAAAATAATACGATAATTCAGATATCAAAACAATACGATTAAACCTAATCTCTACACAAAAATTCCTCAAAGTCTGACCAAACATTCATCTATCACCTATATTAAGTAGAGAAAATAACAGTAAGAAGAACAACAACATTATAAGGTCCTTCACACTTTAAATATATATATATATATATATATATATAATTTTTTCTCCTAAAACAGTTTTTGAAAGAATAGTCGTCGTAAACCTAAATAAAATGAGACATTAATAAAAATAATATTAATTGATTAGTTAAAAGAAATTCTAATCCTAAACCTAAACTCCTAAAGTTATGCTTAAATCTAAATACTAATAACATAATCGTATAAATAACAAATTTAACTAAATAAAGAGAGACAATTAATATAAATAATATTAATTAATTTATCAAAAGGAATCCTAAACCTAAACTGATGTTTAAAGCTAAAAAACATAGTCGTATAAATATATATTTAATGAATTCTATAAATTTAGACTTCTTGTTATACATTAATAATAATAATTGGAGAAAAATAGTAAAAAGACGATTTTGTCTAAAGGAGAGACTTTTAATGAAGTGCAAAAAGTTCAAATCACATTATAAGGTGCTTCACACTTTTAATATAGTATAGATATAGATATAGATATAGATATAGACTAGTTTAGTGTACGTGCGTTGCACGTATGTATCACATTAATAAATTTATTAAAAATAATAATTAATGTTAAAATAAAATAAATATTTTTAAAATAATAGAGTAAATATTATTACATAACTTTCTTAATACAAATATGACGAATTTCATTAGTATTTGTATCTCACTACCATCAACCACTACTATCACAATAGCCACCAATCACTACTAACAATTATCACCATTAGTTACTACTATATATCGTCAGTCACTGTCATCATTCACCACCATCACCAATTTTATCGTTCAATATTATTACTTATGATTTTATAATAATACAAAGAGATGGATTAAACATCATTTACTACCAATAACGTATTCGACTCGTCTTCAAACTTAATTAGTAAGCCCCAAATGCTAAACAAATTTTTTTAAAATAGACATTTAGATTTTTTAAATAAAAAAAATAGACTAAATTCTTATTCACTTCCTTTTAGAAATAGGACTCAAATACTACGTTTTTTCCCCTTCAAATATAAAAATTTCGTTTTTTTTCCATTTTTGCTTCTCAAATATCCTCTGGAATGGGCCATATGGACCGGATGGGAAATAAAAAGGAGAAAAAAGAAAAAAGAAATTTGATTTGAACGGAGCACAAATAAAAACGCCATAGGAGGAGAAAATGACAAAAATGATCCCTTATCTTTAAGGGTAGGTTCAAAATAGTCCCTTAACTATGCATTTATCAGTTTTGATCCTTTAAATTTATCACAAGTTAACAAGAATGATCCCTTAAATATGCATTTAATAGTTTTGGTCTTTCAAGTTTACCAAAAGTTAACACTTTTAGTTTCTGACAAAATATTTATCGAACTATATCTATTAAATTTGACGGAAACTATGAAAAAAATATTTAATTATAAGACTAAGAAAGTCACATCAAATCCTCAAATATGCAACACAAAAAACTAGAAGACACTAACAAAATATTTAAAAAATAAGCAGAAATTACACCTCAAAAATTTAATACCAGACTTTAGAAATAAAAGAAACTATTTAAAACTTCACTACTAAAATAAGAAAAAAAATAACTGACAATAACCAAGGAACACTATAGGAAAGCCAATGATTTTTCTAAATTTTATTTTACGAAAATCGACGGACGGATCTATCAATTTTTTTGGCTCAAAAATGCGTGCAACCCATAACTTTTTTAAGGAAAAACCTACGGATGTTCGTTGGTTAATTTAACGCAATAACTATGATTATTGTTTTAAAATAAAATAAAATAGAGGAGTCTATCAGTTTATTTTATGAAACTCCGATGGACGGGTGTTGTGTTTTAAAGCGCTAAACTGTAGTTGAAGAGTATAAATAAAAATGATAAAAATATTTATTTTATATCGACTTTTCAATAAAAATTGAGATTAGTAATATTTACTTTGTCAAATATTTTTTCTCCATTTTGCTCTATAACTGATAGAAATCTGTCTATTTTATCTCTTAGAATTTATCCTTTTCTAGTAGGGTGTATCTCTAAATGTGATTTCTTGCTAATCTTTTTTCATAGTTCTCATCATATTTAATAAAATATTTTCCAGAGACTAAAAGTGTTAACTTTTGGCAAACTTGAAGGACCAAAACTGTTAAGTGCATATTTAAGGGATCATTCTTGTTAACTTGTGGTAAACTTAAAGGACCAAAACTGGTAAGTGCATACTTAAGGGACTATTTTGAACATACCCTCAAACATAAGGGACCATTTTTGTCATTTTCTCCCATAGGAGCATTACCTATGTTGTGCACTTTGATTTTATTGATGTTCACCATTTTCCTGTTTTGGGTATACTGCACTATTTCCATTTCTGTACCTTCCAAGAAGAGGATTTTTCATATGGTTACTCTCAATTTTCTAATTCTCCAAGCTTCTCTCATAGGTAATGCTCCATTTCTTGTTTTTCTTTTTATCTCATATAGATATATATGGGGTACACCAACAACATATCCAGTGTAGTCCCACAAAATGGGGTCTGAGGAGGGTAAAGTGTACGCAAACCTTACCCTTACCCCTACCTTGGAGGCAGAGAGACTGTTCCTGGTAGACCCCGGCTCAAGAAAATAGTATAAAGCAGTCCCAAAAAAGAAGTAACGGATTAGCAGATAATAACATAACGGAAACTACAACAAAACACTACAATATGGAGTACCTTGAACAGAATAGTTTACGGAGCCCCTAGATGTTTTTTTTTTAAATTACTATTTTTTAGTATTAGACTAAAATAATAAAGAGGAACTAGTATAGAAAATTCATATAGCAAACCCCAGCTTGTTTGCGATTAAGGTATATTTGAATGATTGACCTACAATGAATGAATTGGGTTGATGGTAGGGCTTCAGGAATCTTGGTTTTAGATTCTAGTAGGAGTAGTTTGCATAGAACAGTTATAAGGATGGTTGAAATGGAGAAGTGTTATCGAGGTATTATTTGATAGAAGGATACCTATCAAATTGGAAAGTAAGTTCTATAGAACAATTATAAGAACAACAATGTGATATGAGAGTGAACGTTGGGCTACTAAAAAGTCCAACACATTCACAAAATGAGTTTCACATAAAAACAGATGCTAAGATGGACGTGCAGTCATACGAGTTTGGTGAGACAAAAAAATGACCACATTATCCCAAAGGTGGAAGTGGCACATATTGAGGAGATAATAAGAGAAGGTCGTTTGAGTCTTTGAGATGGTTTGAACATGTTTTCTGTTGACCTTTAGATATTCCGGTCTGTGGGGTGTGAAAACATGGTATGCGGAAGTGTTATAAAACTACGAGATTGACCTAAAATCACATGAAAGAAAGTTATCTCGAAAGACCTGCAATTTCTTGGAATTCATGCAAATTTTAGCAAGATGAGGCACAATGGAAGGAAAATATTTATATAGATGATACCTATTAGTTGAAAAAACTAACTTAGTCATGTTAGTACATTTACTTTAGGTCCTATGCTTTCCATGATTCGTTTAGCCCTATCAGAGACTTTTATGCTATTAGGAAACTTATTGTCCTTTTTATTTTTACTGTATAATATTGACCTGAAATGAATATAAAATGAAGAAATATGGTTAGAAGCATCAAGGATTGATGGGTTCTAGATATCAGCTGAATGGATGAGACCTTTAAAGATATCAAACTATCTATTACGCCAAAATGCTCTCAGATTTAACCAGTGATGCTAGAATGTGAAGAATGGATGAAAACCTCTTCTTACTTCAAATTCGAGAACATGTGGTTTCAGGTTGAAGGTTTCATGGAGAAACTAACGGAGTGGTGGGAGAACTATGATGTTACTGGCAAATGTTACCATTCTCAAAATAAAATAAAATACTATGATGGTACTGGCAGTCCTTATCAGGTACTTATGCAGACAGTAAAAAGGTCAAGAAGAGATACAAAAAATGGAATAAGGAGGATTTTGAAAGGTTACATAAGAGAAAAAAGGAGATGTTAGCAAAACTCGAGACCTGAATCAGAATGCTGATTACAGGCAGCTTAGCCAAGGAAGTTAGGCACAGCAGAATACTTGTTTTTTTGTCTCTTCAATATTATTTCCGATTATTGTAAACAGAATCCTTGTTGAATGTACTGCTCCAAAGTGCATATAGATTGGATGTCTTGATTTACAGCTTTTGGGAATAGATATATGGAGTACCTGGAACTGAATAGTGTATATGTAAGAATAAGCGATATTTAGAGTACTGCTCTATGATAAACAATGTTTAGGGAACAACGAAATGCAGAAAAAAGAATAACAGAAAGAGAGAAATAGCATAGAATATTCGATAGGCTCCTTTAGCTGTTCTACAAGCAGATATAGGAAAGGGACCATTGCCTAGGTCAGTCAACATGGCCGAGCTGTTATAACTAACTCTTAGATAAAAAGGAAAATAAAGAAAGTAGAAGGGAGCTTAATGAAAATAGTAAAACTCAATATAACTATACTTGGGCTAATTAAGAGTCCAATGCTGATATAATCCAACTCGTATCAAGTCTCCCTGGGTAACAACTTCCTTGTCATCAAGGAAGGAATTGTGGAAACTCCACTTTGATTGAATGAGCATTCTCCCAAGTGGCCTGGTTTTATGGAAGTTGACTCCACTGAATCAAGAACTGAGCTACAACTTTGTTACCTTACTGAACCAATCTCCTGTCCAACACTTTTTGAGGGTGAGGGCAATAAGGACTGGCAAGATCAATTACTGGTGGATGAGAAATGGTGGCTGGCATTTCATGAAAAGGCTTAAGTAGAGAAACATGAAAGGTAGAATGCAGCAATAACTCAGCTGGAATACCTAATTTGTTGGCCACAGACCCAATCTTTTCTTCTGTCATGTAGGGACCATAATATTTAGTAAAATGATGTTGAGACATAGTAACCTGCCTATAAGGTTGAAGTTTCACATATTCCCAGTTCCGTTCTTTAAATTACCTTTCAGTTATGTGCTTGTTGGCTTGGGCCCAGTGTTATCAAAAACAAAAAAGCGCAAAAAAGCTCTAAGGTCCGTTGGAGCTTTAAGCGCAAAGCACAAATAGAGCATGGGGTTTAACCAAAAAAAGGTGCAAAGGGAGAAAAAAATACAAATATATATGTCTAGTCCAAGACTAATAATTATAAGCATGAACCAAATATCTGAACAAAGAAATTGAAACTTTTTAACGATAAAGTGAAATATCAATTGTTTAGTGTCGCTTCTTCGGAAGAGGCTCAGATCTGAGGGTCAATTGGAGGAAAAGCAGCCTGTTTCCCATTAAGGAAGTGGCTGAGATGCAAAACTTAGCGGATATCCTAGACTGCAGAATTGAACAATTGCCTACCACCTATTTGGGCATGCCACTGGGTAGCAAACATAAAGAGTTGCTAATATGGGATGGGATAATTTCAGAGATCAGAGAAGAAGTTAGCTATCTGGAAGTCTCAGTATCTTTCACTTGGGGGAAGGCACACATTGATAAACGCAGTGTTAGACTCACTCCCAACCTATGTCATGTCCCTATTTCCCCTACCTGCAGAGGTGTTGAAGAAGCTGGATAAGCTTAGAAGGGAATTCCTATGGTTTGGCAACAAAGAAGAGAAGGGGTACCACCTGGTGAACTGGAAAACAGTGCAACTCCCCAAACTCTTAGGGGGTTTGGGAGTTAGGAACCTGAAAGTTCAAAATGAATGTCTTTTGATGAAGTGGTTGTGGAGATATGTGGAGGAAGACCAAGCCTTGTGGAGGGAAGTTATACATTGCAAGTATGGCCAAGACACAAAGTGGTGTTCTAATGAAGCCAACATACCCTATGGAGTTTCAGTGTGGAGATCAATAAGGTCCCTCTGGGTCAAACTAGCAGGGTACATGAAGCTTAAAGTAGGCAATGGGACCAGAATTTATTTTTGGAAGGATATCTGGATAGGACAGGAGACTTTAATGCATGCTTTTCCTGATTTGTTTTCTTTTTGCAGCAATCCTGATATTACTTTAGCTAGTAGTTGGTCCAATGGTTGGGACATCTCCTTTAGGAGAAATCTGAATGATTGGGAGATAGGAAGAGTGGCAGAACTTCTATATCTGCTCTAGGATTTCAAAGGTCTGTCCACAAGAGTGGATACAATCAGTTGGAAACACACTGAGGATGGAAGTTTTTCTGTGAACAACTTTACAGGAAGGAAGTGGGTTTCCTTCAAGGAACCAAACTAGCTAGGTGGAGGCAGATTTGGACAAGTCCGGCACCAACCAAGGTCAAGTGTTTTGTGTGGTTGGTGGCCAAGAGAGCATGTCTCACGCAAGAAGTCTTGAAGAAGAAGGGCCAAATAATAGTGTCCAGATGTTTTCTCTGCAATGAGACAGATGAGACCAACAATCACCTATTCTTGCACTGCAGAGTCACTTCCCAGCTTTGGTTCATGTTTCTAAAACTCACAGACAACAACTGGACTATGCCAGAACACACTGCTGATCTATTGAGCTGTTGGATTAGGAGAGGAGGTAGTAAAAGCCAGAAGAAATGGTGGAGAATGATCCCAGCCTGCATCTGGTGGACAATATGGAAGGAAAGAAATGGAAGGTCCTTTGAGAACAAAACAAACTCCATTCAGAAAGTGAAAGAGAAATGTATTGTCTCTTTTTATTTTTGGTGTAAAGAGGAAAGTATAGAAGAAACAGAACAGTTAGTAGATTTGTTAGGCTCACTGTAATTAGTTTTTTTTTTTCTTCTCTTTTGTTCTCCTTGTTAGCAACGTTTGGGGGTCTCCAGCATGTCCTTAATGCTGAGGAATACAACATTACCAACTTAAAAAAAAAGAGGCTCATTGGCAAGGGAAAGTATGTCTTAGAACCTTGATGATGACACTAAAGCGCACATTAAGCGAGCGAAGCGCTCAACACGTTTTGAGCCTCGCTTCAGGGCTTAAGCGCGCCTTTGAAAACACTGTTGGTCCAACATACTATATTGAGCTCTAGCCAAATGATACTTAAGAAGCTGGAACTCCTTAGTGACCATACTCCTGTCACCAACTAAGTATTGTAAATGTAGAGTAGGTGGCTAGACGTATAATGCTTCAAAAAGGAGTGGTCTAAATGGAAGAGCGAAAGTTAGAATTGTACCACCATTCATCAAACAGTAGGTACTGAGACCAATCAGCTGGGAAGTCTGAGCAAAATCATCTTAAATATGTCTCCAAACATTTATTAACCACCTCAGTTTGGCCATCCGACTGAGGATGGTAAGCTGTGGAGGTGTTCAGAGTAACACCTTGTATAGCAAATACTTCCTTCCACACTTTACTGGTAAATATAGGATCCCTCTCACTATTGATTTCTTCTGCTACGCTATGCAGTTTAAAAATATGCTCCATAAACAACCTTGCAATCTCCAGTGTTGAATAGGGATGTGCCAAAGCCATAAAATGTGCATACTTTGTAAGTCTATCCACCACAACTCAAATCACTATCTTACCCTTGGATTTAGGAAGTCCCTCAATGAAGTCCATATTAATGCTTGTCCATGCCATAGTGGGAATTGGTAGTGGCTACAATAGTATTGGGTAGGCTAGAGTCTCATACTTTCTTCTTTGACAAATATCACAAGCCTTAACATAGGCAGTCACATCCTATCTCATTTCTTTTAAATAGAAGTGCAGATAACCTCCTATAAGTGTCTTTAATGCCTGAGTGTCTTCCTTGAGGAAAAGAATGCCATAAATGCAGCAGTTCTTTCCTCAATTCATCACATGTTCCAATAACCAACTTTCCCTTCTTTCTCAGTTGTTGGTGTATATAAGTATAGTCCTTCCCTTCATTTCCTGGTGATTTCAACTGTTTGACCAAAACTTGAATTGTAGGGTCTATTTCCCAACTCTGCATAATGTCTTGCAACAACTCAGTTCTTACTGCAGATAATGACATAGAAGCTAACTCAACATAAGGCAATCTTGATAAGGCCTCACTTGTTTTCCTTTCCCTTCTTATACTCTATTTCAAAGTCAAGGGTGTGGCCTAGTGGTCAATGAAGTGGGTTAAAGAGCCTTGAGGCCTGAGGTCTCAGGTTCAAATCTTAGCAGAGACAAAAAAACACTAGGTGATTCTTCCCATTTGTTCTAACCTTGGTGGACAGAGTTATCTGGTACCTGTTGCTGGTGGGAGGTGGCAAGTATCCCGTGGATTTAGTCGAGGTGCGCAAAATCTGGTCCAGACACCACGGTCATCAAAAAAAATAAAATTGCATCATTCTAGTGACCACTTAAGCTGTGACCCAATGTGAAGTTTTTGCTCCAACAACAATTTCAATGCCTTTTGATCTGTCTTGACAATGAAAGGATTGAGTTGGAATGGGGTATACCATCGCATACTGAAGATGTTGCTTGTCTTAGCATTATATGGAAAGCATCCCAGAACAAATGGATAAGGGGTTCACAGTAGGGTCCAAAACAGGAGAACAAATTTCAGTTTCTCATCTCTTATTTGCTGATGATACACTGATTTTTTGTGAAGCTCAAACTGGCCAACTGAGACATCTGAAGATGTTGCTTATTGTGTTTGAAATAGTCTCATGCTTGCTCATTAACTTGAAGAAAATCAGTCAATTATCTAGTTAATATAGTGGACATCACACAAGAGTTGGCAGAAATAGCACCCAAGGGTGTGGCCTAGTGGTCAATGAAGTGGGTTAAAGAGCCTTGAGGTCTCAGGTTCAAATCCCAGCGGAGGCAAAAAACACTAGGTGATTCTTCCCATCTATTCTAGCCTTGGTGGACAGAGTTACCTGGTACCTGTTGCTGGTGGGAGGTGGCAGGTATCCCGTGGATTTAGTCGAGGTGCGCGGAAGCTGGCCCGGACAGCACGGTCATCAAAAAAAAACAAACAAGAGTTGGCAGAAATACTTGGATGCAACATAGGCACTCTTCCCACTACCTTTAGGAGCTAAACATAGAAGCACTCAAGTATGACAATGAGTGACAAAGAAGTTTCAAAAAGGTTTAGTCACATGACAGTCACAATACCTTTCATTGGGAGACAAGGTAACTTTGAGGAGCTAAATATCAAAGCACTCTAGTATGGCAATGAGTGATAGAGAAGTTTGAAAAAGGTTGGTCACATGACAGTCACAATACCTTTCATTGGGAAAGAGGTTAACTTTGATCAATAGTATGTTGGATAGCTTGTTTCCAATCCCAGGTAAGGTTCTCAAGCAATTAGACAAAATCAGAAGAAGGTTTTTAGGGAATAACAAACACACAACACAAGTTTTTTTGGTGAATTGGCCAGCGTGCCCAAGGAGAAAGGACGAGGCTCCCTCAAGAAGGTGGTGAGAATTAAGCATGGAAGGAACATAAACTGGCGTAACAAGGTCGACAGATCATCACATGGTGTTGGTCCATGGAAACATATTAGCAAGCTATGACAAGAGTTCAGTGATCATGTGTCTATTCAAGTTGGCAACAGGGAAAACACACTCTTCTAGCTAGACAAATGGAGTAGCAGCAGTTCACTAAAAGAAGATTTTCCTGTTTTGTTCAGTTTGCTGTTGATACAAAATCCAGAGTGAAGCAGCTTAGATTAAACAATACCTACAACATTACTTTCAAAAGTCAATGCCATGACCGGAAGCAGCAGAGATGATGAATTGTTTTGCAAGAATTCAGGATATCCAGATACAGCAGCAAGTTAATTCAAGATATCCAGATACAAAATGCTTCAAAGAAGAAACTAGATTTATTTTTAAAAAGAAACTTCTTTAACACATTATGGTTCAATACTAATTGCCAACTTTGTCTATCTGAGCTTCACCATAGCAAAGTTAGTCCCAAACCCAGATATTTGACAGTTACATTAGGTTCGTTGACAGCTAGCTTAAAATATAGTCTCTATGTGAATTCTCTAATATTACCTGTAGAGAAGAAATGATTCACAAAATATATATATCATTGTTTGGGAAAGTAACATTATTATATAAAATTCAGCACAAAGGTTGTGCTGAGAGCTATCTTGATACCCTCCCGTTTCAATTTGTTTGTCTTACTTTCCTTTTTATTCCGTTTAAAAAAGAATGCCTCTTTACTTTGTTGGTAACTCCTTAATTCTAACTCTCCTCGTGGCATATTTAAGACCACAAGATTGAAAGATATTTTGGTACATTCTACATATCTTTAATTTAACACCACAAAACGTAAAAGTATTTTTTACTTTCTTAAACTCCGTGCCAAGTCAAAGCCAGACTAACAAATTGAAACAGATGGAGTAGCTTACGAAAAAGCAAAACAAACCCTAGAGTAAATCTTTGTTCTTCTACGAAAATTCCTTCAAAGAATCTTGAGTTCCTTTCCTCCCAAATAGTCCAATATACACCTAAGTAAGGTTTTCCACCGTCTATCCTGATTAACAACTCCTCCCTTGAAGTTCCAGCATGCTAGCATCCTAAGTTGCGCGGAATCTTCACTTTTGAGGCCGCACCCGTGTCGGATTCTCCAAAAATACACTACTTTTGGCGAATCCGACACGCACCGGTTGACATTTTCGAAGAGTCCGAGCAACATAGCTAGCATCCAGATGAAAATATTAACAACTCCTCCCTTGAAGTTCCAGCATGCTAGCATCCAGATGGTTTTTCAGGTTCTTAAGACAGAGAACCCCATATTAAGACTTGTAGTTGCTTTTGTTGCAAATAAACCACCTACTAGGAAAAAGGAAATGAAGTCTTCTGTAATACTATATAATTGTATGTAGTTCAGTCAAGATGAAGCTGCATGAAATGCAGGGTAATCCCCTGTATATCCAAGAGTTTGATACAATATGGATTTACAGAACGAACACCCTAAAGATATCTTCAAGGTTTACTAAGCCTCAGGAGTGCTCTCACTTTCCCCTTCTTTTATTAAAGTTAACTGAACCACCTCTTACCATTCTTGGTAAATAGTGATTTTAAAGCAAAAAGTGCAAAAAGTAATTTCAGCAAACAATGCTCTTTCCTATGAGGCTTGAGTGAAGCACACACTTCTACGAGGTTAAGTACATAATTTTGTTAGAAACTAGTTTAATGTACGTGCTTTGCATGTGTGCATTGCGTCAATTAATGTAAAATGATAAGAAGAACAATCCGTTTTAAAAAAAGTACTAACGTTACACTAAATGCAAATTTGTGTAAATAATGATTAATGAAAATGAGATTTTATTATATTGATACAATGGTTGAATTCAATATCTCATGAATGCGTAATATGATGGATTTAATTGAATTATTTATATAGTATTTGTAATTATAAATATTTTATTATATTCTTGAGCCGGGGGTCTATCGGAAACAACCTCTCTACCTCACTTTTGAGGTAGTGGTACGGACTGCGTACACTCTACCCTCCCCAGACCCCACTTTGTGGGAAGATACTGGGTATGTTGTTGTTGTTGTTCTAGATATTTTATTATATTAAGATACAAATATGTTAGGTGGAGTACATTGACAACCCCTTAAATTTGCAAGTAAATTTCATTTAGACACTCGAATTATGACATGTTTCAATTGAGCACGTGATAAAATATTCCTATTAGACACTTCAAATTTTGATTTTTTTTATGTGTATTCTCAAGTGTCTATTACACAGTTAAATTAAACACATAAAATATGTCATCTCCTTTGAAATAGGTTGAATGTTTTACGGCTTATTGAAGCTAATGCATATAATTAAAGCAGGTGATAAAATTTGAGTAAGAAGTGTCTAATAAGAATACTTTATCATGTGTTTAGACGCTCAATTGAAACAAACTATAGTTCAACCTAATAAGTAAGAAGTGTCTAATAAGAATACTCCGACTCAGATTTTTATTCTCCTTCTGACTCTCTACCTCTTCCATGGCACGAAGAAGATTTGACCACTCAAATCATCCAAAATCCAGCAGTATTCGAGACTTTGAGATGGACCAAAATGGTGATGGTAAAGGCTGACAAAGCTTTTGGGGTCAATATGGTTGGTTTCGAACACGAATTTCTGGACATTATACTGCGCATGGAGGAAAGGTGCCAAAAACAATTACAATAGGTAAAATTGTTCGAGAAGCCAACAAGGAATAAGAAATCAAAAAAGGAGGCAAAACTTGAAAAGTTAAATTTTTTGGTGAATTATGAGGGGGGAGGAAGTTCTGATTAGGGGTGGGCATAAAAATCGGAGAACCGAAAGCCGAACTGAACCGAACTAGTTCGGTTCTGTTTTGATTTTTTTTCCGGTACTTTGGTTCTGTGTTCGGTTTAAGGGTAATGGTTCTTCGGTGCACCGAAGAACCGAACTTTTATTAATTATTTTTTTTAAATATTTATATTACATTTAATTTATAATTTTATATGGCTGGGCAGATGGCCCAAAATATTTTCTAAGTTAAAGACCCTAGCTTAACTAAAACTCATGTCAATCTGTCATGAACATAAAATTAATCATTTTATTCTTTTCAGATACAAATTTTTGTTTTGTTATCTTGAAATTGGCTATTTTTTTTTTGCACTGTTCAAAACAAATAAAAATATAAGTCAAAATTAACTGATATCCGATATTTGTAACGGTTATTAGCAGTCCAATCCTCAATAACTAATTAAGCTTCTGCCAAATTAGTCATGCATGCCATTGCCATTGCCAATTGGTAGAACTATTTTCATAATTTTGTTCCCGTTTTATTTCTCACTTGCACTGAAAACCGATATAAAAACACGAACTAAACCGAACCGAAGTTCAAAAAATCGGACCGAACCGAATTAGTTTGGTTCGGTGTTCAGTGCACATTTTTGTAAAATCGAAAATCGAGGAACCAAACCGAACTTTGACAAAACCGAACCGAAGAGCCGAACGCCCACCCCTAGTTCTGATAAAGGAAACAATAGCATTGAAAGGGGCAGGATTCACAAGCTGCATTCTGAATGAAATTATGAATTTTGAGTTGGAATGTACGGGGGATTAATGAAAAGCCAAAGGAGGGGTACCTTGAAGTATTTAATTAGGAAATGAAGTGATGATATTGTATGCTTTCAGGAGACAAAAATAGACGACTGGTCTGATTGTTTCGCACAACAACTATTGGGGACTAAATGAGCCGGTTGGTTAGATTTACCAGCAAGTGATAGCAGGGGTGGAATGATGATTTTATGGGATAAAAGGAATTGGAACTGCATTGACATACATCAGGGATTATGGCCCGAATTCTATGCTCACATCTCTTCTCAAGGTGGGGAATGGGATGAAAATCGACTTCTGGAGAAAACACTGGATAGGGGAAGACTGTCTAATGGTTTTTTTTCATGACTTGTTCATGCTCAATCTGCAAAACAGGGCCACTATCTCTCAGGTGGAGTCCTCAGGGATGGAACCTTATCTTCAAAAGAACCTTCAATGACTGGGAGATCATTAGAGTGGCAACCCTACTTCATCTATTGAACACCTTCTTAGGAATCTCAGAAGTACCAGACAGGCCAAGTTGAAAGCTGCACAGCAAAGGAATGTTCACTGTGAAATCATGTTATTGGAGGGGAAATGCCTCCCAAACACAGGCCAATCTGACCATGGAAATTAATCTGGAAGATCAAAGTTTGGCAGTTTTGCCAATCACGGTGCTTGATAAAAGATACGAAGGCTTCGGCAGTGTTCTGGAAAGCGCTCGCTTCGTCGCTTAAAGCGCTGAAGCGAGGTGAAGCGAGCCTAAGGCGCTCCGAGGCAGTGATGCGTTGCAGGACTACAGCAGCGTCCGCTTCTAGGGTTGTCGCGGTGAAGCGAGTCGAAGCGAGAAGAGAGGAAAGCGTTCTCTTCATATTGCAGACCTTTTAAGGTCGATTTTAAATTAAAAAAAAAAGAGTCCACTTATGTTAAACTACTTCGCCACTTCTGATTTTCTAGGGTTTTTTTCTTTCCACTGCTGCGATTTCATTCCCATTACTTCCCCAAGGTAATTTTTCTTCTGAAAGGCATCGCGATTATGGCTATTGTAGACGTATTAAGGTCGATGAGGTTAAGGGTGCTATTCGTAGGATGCATAAGGGTAGAGCGTCTGGACCAGACAAGATTCCGGTAGACTTTTGGAAGTGCACAGGCGGGGCAGGTATGGAGTGGCTGACGGCGTTGTTTAATATCATTTTCAGGAAGGCGAGGATGCCCGAAGCTTGGAGATGGAGTACTATGATTCCTTTGTACAAGAACAAGGGTGACATTCAGAATTGCAACAACTATAGGGGTATTAAGTTGTTGAGTCACACTATGAAGGTTTGGGAAAGGGTGGTGGAGTTGAGGTTAAGGAGGATCGTGACTATTTTCGAGAATCAGTTCGGATTCATGCCAGGACGCTCGACTACTGAAGCTATACATCTCATGAGGAAAATGGTGGAGTAGTATAGAGAGAGGAAGAAAGATTTGCACATGGTGTTCATTGACCTAGAAAAGGCTTACGACAAAGTTCCCAGAGAGGTTCTATGGAGGTGTTTGGAGGCTAGAGGTGTCACGGTGGCGTACACTAGGTCGATTAAGGACATGTACGATGGGGCGAAGACTCGAGTCAGGACTGTGAGAGGGGACTCAGAGCACTTTTCCGTGTTGATGGGGTTGCACCAGGGATCGTCCCTTAGCCCGTTTTTATTTGCCATGGTGATGGATGTTTTGACGCGGCAAATTCAAGGTAAGGTGCCATGGTGTATGTTATTTGCTGATGATGTAGTTTTGATTGACGAGACTCGTGAAAGAGTTAATGCTAAGTTGGAGGTTTTTTGGAGAAACACCCTGGAGTCTAAAGGGTTTAAGTTGAGTAGGACCAAGACTGAATACTTGGAGTGCAAGTTCAGTGAGGCGACACCTGAGACAGACGTGGTAGTGAGGCTTGATTCTCAGGACATCCAGAAGAGAGGTAGCTTCAAGTATCTTGGGTCTATTATCCAAGGGAATGGTGAGATCGACGAGGATGTTACCCATCGTATTGGTGCAGGATGTGAAATGGCGGCTTGCATCTGGAGTCTTGTGCGACAAGAAGGTGCCCCCTAAAATGAAGGGTAAGTTCTACAAAGTAGCGGTTAGACTGGCTATGTTGTATGGGGCGGAGTGTTGGTCTGTCAAGAACTCTCACATACAGAAGCTGAAGGTGGTTGAAATGAGGATGTTGCGCTGAATGTGTGGGTTTACTAGGAGGGATAGAGTTAGGAATGAGGTTATTCGAGACAAGGTGGGGGTCTCTTCGGTGGAGGACAAGATGCGGGAAGCGCGATTGAGATGGTTCGGGCATGTGATGAGGAGGGGCACGGAGGCCCCTGTGCGGAGGTGTGAGAGGGTGGCTCTGGATGGATTTTGACGAGGTAGAGGAAGACCGAAGAAGTATTGGAGGGAGGTGATTAGGTGTGACATGGCGCAGTTACATTTTACGGAGGACATGACCTTAGATAGGAAAGTGTGGAGGACGAAGATTAGGGTAAAAGGTTAGTAGGTAGGGGTACACCCTTGCTGGTAGGTAGGTGTGCTAGGTGTGTAGTATCTTGGTTCTTGGAGTTTTGGTAAGGTTTGGTGTTCCGGTAGATGGATTATAGTACTATTTTGTGGTAGTCCTATTCTTGTTACTTAGCTGTTGTTTTACTACTGATTGTTTCCTGTTCTTATATTATTGCCCTTTTCTAGACTGTTTTTATTTTGAGCCGAGGGTCTATCGGAAACAGCCTCTCTACCTCACTTCTGAGGTAGTGGTACGGACTGCGTACACTCTACCCTCCCCAGACCCCACTTTGTGGGAATACACTAGGTATGTTGTTGTTGTTGTTTTTCTTCTTACTTCTTCTTCTGCAGCTGTCACGTCACACTTCTGCTGCAATTTCTTCTTTTCTTAAGATTTGTTTTCTTCTTTCTTCTTCTTCTTTTATTTTTTTCAGTTCTGCTCTATTTTTACAAAGCAGTGTTCTGTACCGGACTGATAGTAGAATATCTCTATCCTACCAGAAAATATCAAATTGTGTAAATTCTTTATTGCTAAAAGAATTTCCTATATTATTTATTGGTCCTTCGATTTTCATGAATTTGAAAGGATCAAGTATTTGAGTAACACTATTAGAATTAAAGGTTGGGCACCAACCGTCCAAGACAATAAGGGAGCATCTAGTTCTTCATCACAGAGAGAATCCCAACTTTTCAAAAGAAGAATTTATAAGTAGGCTCGGAGAAGCCTTATCAAGTCTAGACAAGGATCCAAACCAAAACAGATAATGGAGTTATTAATCACTGCATCCTCGCATACAAGTGAACCCAGCAATGGGGATGTGATGGATCCGCAAGGGATAGCTCAAGTTTATCTCCTCAACTGAAGAGAAGAGCCGGCATACCCTTTCAGCAAAATAAAAAGTTACTACACAACACAACAAGCCAAAAGGTGTAGACCCCACAAGAATCTACACAAAACCATGTAACAAGATGACAAGCATCACAACAAACTATGGAAGAAAAGGACAAAATTTCAGCAAAGCACAAAAGGACAAAGCTTAAAAGGACATCAACATGAATCTCTACAAGATGATACCAAATTGCCATTTTCAAGAAGAACAATTCCCAACAAGATGAAGATGGATTTTAAATAGATCCGTGTAATATTAAATCTACCATGTGTGGACACATGTAAGATAGATAACATTAATAGTTAATTGAGTCAGCATTTTAAGGTCTATTTAAGACCTTCACCTTGTATCAGTAGGGGCATTCAGAAAACTTGTACTCAGAGAATAACCGGGTAGTACTTTTTTGGAGGTACTTGGTAGGAATTATTTCTTCAATTATGCAGTTTTGATCCTGCAGGGCGAACTTCTGAAAATCAAATCTCGGAAGATGCCACCGCTACTTTAATTTATAGCATAGCTAAACATTTTATATGAGAACCTCAACTTTTCCAAGATAGGAGTCTAGAAATATGATCTAATCTATCTTGTCCAAAATTAGACGATTTAGATGGTATAAAGATGTCTTCCTCAGTAAGGTCATGGTTAGAGAAGATTGAAGTCATGATTATTGGAAAGAAAAATTTATAAGTGGTTTACCAGCATTATTTGCTGAAATAGTTAGTATTAAATTGAAAGATAGGTTTGAAGGTAAAATTCCTTATAGTCAGCTAACTTATGGTGACCTTATAAGCTTTATTAATGTCACAAGACTTGAAAAGGTTTTTTTCAATCACAGAGGGGCTTGAGGCAAGGAGACCCTATGTCTCCTTTCCTGTTCCTCCTAGCAATGGAGGGTCTCAACTACATGATCAGAAAGGCTAATGAACTGGGATGGATAAATGGTTTCTGTGCACGCACAAACAGGCATGGATAAATGGTTTCTGTGCACGCACAAACAGGCCAAATGTCATGGAGGTCACACACATACTATATGCAGATGACTCATTAGTGTTTTGTGGAGCAGAAATTTCACAAATTAGGCATCTAAGGCAAATACTTACTATATCTGAAGGCATATCAGGGCTGCATGTTAATTGACAGAAGAGCTGTCTGTTTCCCGTTAATCAAGTAGAAAACATGCAAGGTCTTGCTGACAACCTGGGATGCCAAGTAGCTACTCTTCCCACTAAATACCTGGGAATGCCCCTGGGAGCAAAGAACAAGGAGCTGGAAGTATGGAGTGAAATCTTGCAGAGAAGTGAAAGGAAGCTGACTAGGTGGAAGAGCCAATATCTGTCCTTGGGAGGCAGACTGACTCTCATCAAATTAGTTATGGATGCCCTCCCAACCTATATGCTGAGTTTGTTCCCCCTACCAAAATGCATTGAGAAGAAACTCAACAAGTTGAGAAGGGTGTTCCTCTGGTAAGAAAATAAAGAGAAGCATGGTTAAAACCTGGTTAAATGGGAGGAGGTGAGGCTGAGCAAAAATCAAGGGGGTTTGGGCATCAAGAATTGGAGTATCCAGAACACTAGTTTGCTACAAAAATGGTTGTGGAGATTCTGCAGTGAAGACATGGCATTATGGAGGAGATTCATTGCTCAGAAATATGGTCTGCGGAGTAACTGGATCACTGGGGAGGTGGCTGGTACTTTTGGCTGCTCTGTGTGGAAACTATGTGGCCTTCTTTTAATGGTAAGGTGACCTTCACAGTGGGGAATGGTTTAAAGACCAGCTTCTGGAATGAACTCTGGATAGAGGATGAGGTCCTGAGGGTCCTTTTCCCAGATTTATACATCATCAGCTTGCAGAAGAATGCCACTGTAGCAAAATATGGAGTCCTTAGGGTTGGGATCTTGTGTTCAGAAGGGCCCTAAACGATTGGGAGTTTGGAAGAGTAGCAGACCTATTACAGGCTCTAAACTTGTTCCCAGGCACCTCCACAGAGCCTGATAAACCAGTTTGGAAACTACAAAGCAGAGGAGTATTCACAGTGAAGTCTTGTTACCGGGAAAAGAATACTAATCACTCCTTGACAACTTTTTGGCCTTGGATATTCATCTGGAAGATAAAGATACCATTGAAAGTTGCATGCTTTACATGGTTGGTGATTAGAAGAGCATGCCTAACCCATGAAGTGCTACAATGAAGAGGGATACAGATCTGTTCAAGGTGTTATATGTGTGGACAAGAGGCTGAAGTGAATGGCCACCTATTTCTGCATTGCAAAACAACTACAGATCTGTGAAACATGTTCTTTTGTGTACTGGGGGTTAACTGGACAATGCCAAGAACCACTTTTGAGGTACCGACACACTCGCAAGGAATTGGGAAGAGAGGATCAAAGGAAGACTGGTGGATGAATGTCCCTGCCTGCATTTGGTGGACACTATGGAAAGAAAGGAATGAGAGATGCTACGAAGGGAAAGTTAGCAACACACAGAAGATCAAGATGAGATGTCTTGGTCTTCTGTATTTTTGGTGTAAACAGGATTTAGTGGGGGAAGTAGACAACTTAGTGGAGTTTATAGGCCAATGTAAAGTTTTTGAAAGTTTTTATTAATTCTGATTCTGAAGTCACCCCTTGGGGGTTTGTAAATCCCACCTCATCAGTCATCTGATGAGTTTTTGTGTTTGAATACAAAAGTTATCTATCTCAAAAATAATAATGTACAGACATGAAACCTAAAAATCAACTAAAAAGGGACAGTAAAATGTTACGCAATGAGTTAGGAAGTTTTTGTCAAGACTTTGGATACATTAAATTATCTGTCCCTTCAAAAGGAGCTTCCAAGAAAATTAAACAACAACAACAACATACCCAATATATTCCCACAAAGTGGGGTCTGGGGAGGGTAGAGTGTATGCAGTCCGTACCACTACCTCAGAAATGAGGTAGAGGCTGTTTCCGATAGACCCCCGGCTCAGGACAAAAACAGTCTAGAAAATGACAATAATATAAGAACAAGAAACAATAGGTAGTAACAAAATAACAGATAGTATCAGAAACAATACTACCACAAAATAATATCACAATCCATCTACTCGGAACATCAAACATCACCAAAACTCCATAAACCAGATACTACAAGCGTAGCACTACGACTACTAGCACGAACCCCAAAACAAAGCACACCTACCTACTAGCCTACATCCCTTCCTACTAACCTTCTACCCTAATACGCGTCCTCCACAACTTCCTATTTAGGGTCATGTCTTCAGTAAACTGTTACTGCCCCATGTCATGTCTAATCACCTCCCTCAAATACTTCTTCGGTCTACCTCTACCTCGCCTGAAACCATACATAGCCAACCTCTCACACCTCCGCACTGGAGCATCCGCACACCTCCTCATCACATGCTCGAACCATCTCAACCTTGCTTCCTACATCTTGACATCCACCGAAATCACTCCCATCTTATCTCAGATAACCTCATTTCTAATCCTATCACTCCTAGTAAACCCACACATCCATCGCAATATCCTCATCTCCGCCACCTTCATCTTTTGGATGTGAGAGTTTTTGACTGGCCAACACTCCGCCCCATACAATATAGCTGGTCAAACCACCACTGTGTAGAACTTGCCTTTAAGTTTAGGGGGCACCTTCTTATCACACAAGACTCCGAAAGCGAGCCTCCATTTCAACCACCCTGCACCGGTACGGTGAGTGACATCCTAAACGGTATTGAAATGTTGGAACTGTAGAAAATTAGGTCATAGAGCCAGAGATTGTAGAGTCCCTAATAAAAAGAAGGATAAAATAAATATGTTAGAATTTGAGCAGGAAGTCAAGAATAAATTATATTCTATTCGAAGAAAATGAAAATAGCTATTCCTCCGAAGAGAGCCTTAGTGACGAAGACCAACTTAATATCGCGTACTGATCATTGTGGATGCACCAGTGCGATATGCACTTGTGATGACGAAGACCAGCTTAATATCGCGTACTGATCATTGTGGATGCACCAGTGTGATATGCACTTGTGATAGCCATTCTATAAATGTCATTACCAATAGTAACACGGTCTTCTTTGAGATGATTGACCATATTGATGATCATCACCTTAACAGAAAATATTTAATAGAATTAAAAAATATAGTTCTTAATCAACAACCGGATAAAGAAACTATTGAACCTTTTAATATGAAAAATGTATCAAATAAATTTAAAGAACAAAAGTCTGACATAACGCTACAAGATCTTAAGACTGAATTGTTACACATAAAAAGGGTAGTTAAAGAAGTTAAACAAAGACTTAACAAACTAGAAACAGAATCACTTGCCGTTAAACTTATAAATGATTTAAAACCTTAGCAAGAACCAAAACCATACCCATCGGAGCCCGGAGAAACGTCAAAATTAGAAAAAAGACGAAGAAGAAATAGTCTCTGAAGGAACTTTAGAAACCAAATTAGGAACTAAAACAATTGCAATAGTTAAAGCTTATCTGGAACAACCTCTCTACCTCACCTCTGAGGTAGTGGTACGGACTGCGTACACTCTACCTTCCCCAGACCCCACTTTGTGGGAGTACACTGGGTATGTTGTTGTTGTTGTTGTTGCAATAGTTAAAGCTCATAGTTACCATATACCTATTGCATTAGTCATAAATAAAAATTATACTATTCATAAGATTGTATTATTAGATACAAGTGCGGATGAAAACTGCATAATTGACGGAATAATTCCTACCAAGTACCTCGAAAAAAGTACTACCCGGTTATTCTCTGAGTACAAAGTTTTCCGAATGCCCCTACTGATACAAGGTGAAGGTCTTAAATAGGCCTTTAAATGGTGACTCAATTAACTATTAATGTTATCTATCTTACATGTGTCCACACGTGGTAGATTTAATATTATACGGATCTATTTAAAATCCATCTTCATCTTGTTGGGAATTGTTCTTCTTGAAAATGACAATTTGGTATCATCTTGCAGAGATTCATGTTGTTGTCTTCTTATGCTTTGTCCTTTTGTGCTTTGCTGAAAGACCAAGCATTTCAATGTGAAGCTATATTTTCTTAGCGAAGTGCAAAAGGATGGTCTAGTGAATCTGGTATATTGCAGAACGGAAGAGCAACTGGCTGATATTTTTACAAAATCTCTTCCAGCAAGCAAATTTGAGTTCTTGAGAAAGAAACTTGGAATTTGCAACTCTTGATGCAAGGAGAAGTGTTGAAATCTGCCTCATGAGCTGTTAATCGATGTTGAGTTGGCATGATGACATAGCTGCTGATGTGTTTTTTGTTTGCAGAAGATATTAGATATTTTCTGTTTAGGTTTCAGTTGTAAATTTCCTAGTTTTTAGGCACGTGGCTGTTGGTAGATTTAGTTCCTAGTTATTATGAAGTTTCTGTTTTGAGTTACTGCATTATTACTGCAGATCTGTTAAGATTTTATTGTATTTAAACAACTCTTCATTCAACTTAATAATTGATCTCTCCTTTTCTTCTTTTGCCGTATGCTTTCATCTGTTAAACATCAACATCAGCTCACAGAAGGCGAGTTTTGGTTCAACTGATCCCACTCTAACATCAACAATGTCACCATTCGTTCTATTAGCTTCAACCTTTTTCAAGCTCAACTCTGCTACACTCTCTTATTCCAGAATTAGTGTATATATTTGTTTCTCCACCTTTCACATGATTGATATATATATTTTATAATTTAGATGTGTGCATTTTTTTGTCATAATTTCATGATTAGTTTTTTTCTTCTTTCTATTTTCTGTAGTAGGTAATTCAATTAATTAGCCAATACATTCTTCCTGCATTTCAAAACACAGATTTCGAACTTCTGCTGATGTATTGTATTACCATATTCCAACAATTATAATTGTTAATTATCTAGTATCATATTAATGTTGCTAATCTTCCTGTATATTTGTACCCATCCTTGAATAAATAGTTCAAGATTGGAGATGCATATTTACCAAAAGAGAAGATTATGTGTATAATGGATATCAAGAAAATTAAAAGGAAGTGAACATGCGCACTATATGTATATGTAGCCACCATATACATGTGACCATTTGCTTCTTTACTTTCGATTTTATCATCTCAAACATAATATTCAAACTGGTAAAAGGCCACTGAGTTTATTTATTTACAAGTAACAATCGTATCAACTACCTTTGAGCACATGAAATGCCCAGTGGGGGATGTGGTGTTTCATCTTCTGAACTACTATCCACGAGCATTTGGAACTAGTGTGTAGCTTTGTCATCCCTTTGATGACTGTTCCTTCTTCCTCAAATAGATGGTTTCTCCATTTCTTTGAACGTTTCTCCAATGTCTTGTGGGATTGGGAGCATATATTGTGAATACTTTAACTGCTGATTGAACCTTTTTTGCTTTTTGCCTCCGCTCCTAACCTATGTTGGTCGGACTCTTCGAAAATGTCAACGGGTGCATGTCGGATTCTCCAAAAGTAGTGTATTTTTGGAGATTCCGACATGGGCGCGGTATCGAAAGTGAAGAGTCCGTGCAACTTAGCTCCTAACCATAGCTGATCATGCCATTTATATGGTTCTTGTTAATTCACTGTCCCCCAGATATGTTTTAATAAGTCCAGGAAAGGTTATTTCTTGATGAAAGCATGTTGAATCCTTCTGTACTGATATGAGTTACTAAATTAACCTTGAAGCTTATAGGTGGCTTCCTGCATATCCACCAGTAATGCATATGATTCTCATTGTTCAGTCTAATAACATTGACCCATTAGTTGCAGGAGATCTCTTGATTAACCAAGCAAATAGGGTAACTGCTGTTTCTCCAAAAAAGTATTACCAAAAACTGAAGCTGGAGTTTTCCAATTGCCAATAGGAGTAACATTTATCTAGATTGTGCAGATGCATATACCTGAAGACGTTCTTCAAATCGCTTTGATTTTAATGCTAAACCTGTGATTTGCAGGATTTTCACTATGTGCCTGGATGGTGTTGGACAAAGTGCACCCTGTAATAGTGGAGAACATCGCCGTTAGGAACATCATCAAGGCTGAAGAAACAATGCTTCAGGAAAGGAAAATGCATATGGAGGATCATCGTAGAGTTTTACAGGGGAAGGTTGAAGAATTGACAGCTAAAATGAAGAAGCTGAAAATGGATTATCCGATGAAAGCTAATAGGGATCGGGCGGAAGGAGCTATTGTGTTGGAATTAAAGAACCAGTTTGAAGAATTCCATCTTAAATATGATCGTTTGTTTGATTACAATCAGACACTTTGGAACCAGTTGCAGTCAATAAGCCATGAGGCCCAGAAAATCGATGAGTCAAATGGATGGTCTAATTTGAAATCCAAGCTTGGGTTCGCAACACTTGAAAATAATGGATAATGTGTAGATTTTGAGAATGTAACGGAAACAGCAACAGAATGTGGTGAACACCCTTTCTCTGCCACTCATTCATCATCTTCGCCCAGACACCGGAGACCAATTTATCAGTGTTGAGGACAACTAACCCACTTGCTTCCACCGAAAGATGCTTGTCTGTGTAAGTATAATTTTTGTAAATTCTCAAAGAGAACTATGACTGAAAATTTGATGTGGATAGACTTGTGCTTTAATTTCCCCTTCTTCTTGGGTATACAAAAGTTACGGAAAGAGTCAAAACAGGAAAAGAAACGCAGAAATCTCGAAATGATTATGAGGGGCATTACATCATCCCCACTAATTCTAGTTAATGGTCAAATTTTGATTGCTCGAATCCGAAAATTCTAGTTAAAGACAATGCTTTTTATTACATCCCTTAAATGGTCCATCCTTTGTTTTTTTTATGAGGGAAAAATAAATAAAGGATGGACCATGTAAGGGAAGTAATTAAAAGGGCCTGGGATTGTCAATTCTGGCTTATATAAATTGCTTTCCTGCCACACCACTTCCTACTCATTGTTCTTAACACACACATTCTGTCTCTCTCTCTTTAGGGGAAGACACTAGTCACAACTGTTGAGTGTTTCGTCCGCTTTCTCTGCAAAACCCTAATCGCAACTATTTATCTCTGTAGAAAATGAAGCTCCGTTCTCGTTCTTCATCGCCTTCGGCCAAAGGTTTGCTCGGAAAATCCTTTCTTTTACTCTTCTTTTATTTTTTCTGGTGCTCTATTCATGTGCGATCATACATGATCTTATTTTCTTTTGATGTGAATTTGCATTTTTTTAAAAAGAATTGCTTGAATTTTACTGATTGAGCGATTAAAATGGGATTTCTTTAGGGTGTGTTTGGTGTAGAGGAATTTACAATTTTCTCCATGTTTTTGTTGGTCAAAAAAACATTTTCTCTAGAAAAAAACAAGTTACTAAAGAATCAGGAAAATGACTTCCCTGCGGGGAGTTCATTTATCCAACCCAAAGTGGGGTGATCTGGCAGTCAAAGAGTTGGAGTGACATCCTTGGTTCAAATATCAAATGAAATGACACTAGGTGAACTTGCGATAGAGTTTCCTGGTACTTGTGTTGATTGGAGATAACAGGTATCTGGAGATAGTCAAGATTTGCGTAACACCACCGTTATAATAGAAAATGTTTGACCTTAACTGTTTGTTTATATTAAGGAGTAAGGGGTTGATCGATTGAACTGAGATTGTTATTGTTAAGAGTTCTGATCGGCCCTTTAAGGGATGGTGGTTTCCTTATATGACCTTGGGCAATCCTCCCCTCATGAGCTTGCTCATAAGATGAACCAGACGCCAGTATAAGATCAATCCAAATGGATTGTGCAATTAAAATGGAATTTTTACTCTGAGATGGCATGTATCATACATATCTATATCCAGTATATGTTGTATATAAAGGTAAATGATGTGGTTGAACTTGATCGTGAATTGTGAAATTAGGAGAACAAAGCTGCTGCCAATTTCAGGACAGCTCTGATGAGGATGACGTTCTTGCAAATATTATCTGCTTATGAGACAGAACTAATATGCCCTCAATTTGGTCTTTTTTAATTGTTGCAACTACAGTGACATTTTCAGAGCGTGCTGGGACTTTCTTTTCACTGATGCGTGATACCTATTGGCTAATTTAAGGCAAAAGCTCATGCAGACAAATATGGATGTGCATTGAATAGTTAATGCAAGATGTTAATTATGTGATTGTACTAATTGGTCTAATTATCTATGCAGATGAGACAGATGAAGCAATTAATTTGTTGAACGAAGCCCAAGCTAGTGGAGTTCTTGATAATGATTTAACTGAGGAAGTGTGGTCAGTTAATCAAAAGGCCCAAAAGAGTATTAAAACAAAAGAAGAGCAGGCAGAAGAAGAGGAGCATGAAGATAGGGTAATGAATGAAGTAGTAGGGGGTGGTGAAGTAGATGCTGGCTACCTCCTATTGATGGAGAGGATAGAGGATAGGAAGAAGAACCGTGACCAGAAAAAAGAGAAGAGATCCACTTTGAAGTGGGAGATCTGGGAAGAAGAGAACGATATGTGGATGGCTGAAAACTATACAAATGATCTTGACTTCAATAATCAGAACGAGTTGGTGATTGAAACTGCTGAGCCACCATCTGATTTGATCATGCCCTTGCTGAGGTACCAGAAAGAGTGGTTGTCTTGGGCGTTGAAGCAAGAAGAATCTACTGCTAGAGGTGGTATTCTTGCTGATGAGATGGGGATGGGGAAGACGGTTCAAGCCATAGCTCTTGTGCATGCTAAACGCGAGTTAGGGCAAGCAATTTCTGATTCCAGTTTGCTCTCACGTGCCCCTTGCACTTCCCAGGAGCTCCCAGTAGTGAAAGGAACCCTTGTTATATGTCCTGTTGTTGCTGTGATTCAGTGGGTCAGTGAGATTGACCGTTTCACCACTAAAGGAAGCAACAAAATTCTTGTTTATCATGGTACCAACAGGGAGAAAAATATTGACAAATTTGCGGAATATGATTTTGTTATCACTACGTATGGCATAGTGGAGGCAGAGTATAGGAAAAATGTGGTGCCACCAAAACAAAAATGCCAGTGGTGTGGAAAGTCTTTTAATGAACAAAAGCTGTCTGTTCACCAGAAGTACTTTTGTGGACCAGATGCTGTTAAAACTGCTAAGCAATCAAAGCAGCAGAGCAAGCCTGGAGGGAAAACGTCAAATCTTAAAAAGAATTCTATTGAAGTTAAGGCTAAGACAAACAGCGATTCAGAGATTGATACGGGTGAAAGAGGTCGTGGGAAGGGCCTAAAGCGCAAAAGCGAGACTGATGCTGGTTCTATTGATGATTCAGCCAGTGTTGGGCAAGATATGTCCATGAGGAAGTCAATTTTGCACTCTGTGAAATGGAATCGTATCATTTTGGATGAGGTAATCACTGATAACTAGACCCACATATTTGTTTTTGTTAAACCGAGAAGTGCGTTTGGAGCCAACTGCAACCTTCTGAACTCGGGGATGATGCCCTCCCCCCACTCCTCCCTACTTGCACATATATGTAGATGTTGCTTTATTTTACTTGCATCTTCTCAAAGTTCACATTTATAGGTTTTATCTGACGTTTGTGGAACTTGTTGGTTTCCCTAGATATGGTTCCCATTTGCTTTCTTGCACTTTCTTCCTGTAAATTTTTATCCTCCTTTTTGTAAGTTGGAGCTCAAGCATCAATTTTTTCCAGAACAATCAAGCTATTCATAAAGTATGAAAAGCTGAAATGTGGGATCAAAATGGTGATTTTTTAAGGAGCTTGAGAATGAAGATTGTTATGGTGCATATGGAACTGATTTAACACTCTGGGCGAAAGCATGCACGTATTATACAAGGCTTTATGTGATCAGCTTTTGAAATAATGATAGATTGAAAAAAGTGTCTTTGTCCTAAAGAACATTGCAATATTCACTTTCTCATGATATGAAACTTTTATGTGCATTCTTGTTTGGTCTTCATACCTTGTTTTTCCATTTTAAACAAAGTTATGTTAATTTTGGTCTTCATAGTGAAGCATGAGCAGTCTGTTACTTCCAACTATATGGTTATAGTTTACATAAGGCATGAAGTGTTTGTGGCTGCATTTAAGATTTCTTCTTTACATGTGATACAAAGTTACAAACCCTTCTTTGCAGCTCTCTCTCTCTCTCTCTCTCTCTCTCTCTCTCTCCATATATAAATATATATATATATATATATATATATATATATATATATATATACACATATACATATATATATATATGTTGGGTGTATGATACTAACACTTCTTCTGCAGTTTTCTAACTGATTGCACTTTTGTGGCATAGGCCCATTATGTGAAAGATAGGCGCTGCAACACTACAAGAGCTATTCTCGCGCTAGAATCTTCTTATAAGTGGGCCTTAAGTGGTACACCCCTCCAGAACCGTGTGGGAGAGCTGTACTCACTTGTAAGTTTCTTGGGATTAATGTTCACTTGTGGCTAACATAATTTTCAACTTCATTCTCTGAAACAAATACATCCTTACTTTTGGACAGGTCCGTTTCCTGCAAATTATGCCTTACTCGTACTACTTCTGCAAAGATTGTGATTGCAGTGTTCTCGACTATAGGTAGATTTAAAAGTTTCTTTCTGATCTTTTCACCTAACTTGGTTGGAGAGAGAAACATATTGAGATTTGTTTTATTTTTACTGTTATATTTTTTCTTTCTTACCAGTGAATTTGTAGTTGAATGTTTCAATGACTGTTATAATCTTTCTTACTTGAATCTCTTTTTATTTTTCACCGTTTTGATATCTCTTGTTTGTTCCCTTTTATGTTTATATTTATCTTAGCTCATCCGAGTGTCCACATTGCCCCCACCAATCTATTCGGCACTTTTGCTGGTGGAATAGAGTAAGTTATCAAATTGATATACTCATTTTGGTGCTTCCTGTTATTTCTGACAAAAAAATTGTTGCTGGCATGGAGAGCTTGATACATCTTCTATTTCTAGTATATTGCTTCACCCATACAATCTCAAGGGAATCATGGGACTGGTAGAGATGCGATGGTTTTGTTGAAACACAAAATTTTGAAAAACATATTGCTAAGACGTACTAAAACGGGAAGGGCTGCTGATCTTGCACTTCCTCCAAGGATTGTAAGTTTTGGTTCACATTAACACAGTGCTCGAGTTGATAATCGTTTTCTCTCCACTTTAACCTGTTACTTACTTTTGCATTCAGGTTACCTTGCGCAAAGATTCTTTGGATGTTAAAGAAGAAGACTACTACACATCACTGTACAATAAAAGCCAGACACAATTTAATTCGTATGTCATCTATTTTAGTCAGTACTTATGCAACTAGACGCTTTCTTGTTTGAAAGCCATCTTTGCTTTTTTGTTGCTCTTTATTCGCTACTCATGGTAATGTTCTTATTCAATTTGTATAAATGGGAACACTCATGGTCTTTTTTTTGTGTGTTATATTTCTTTGGTCTTTAGATTGAGTACTTGCATGGTATATGTTTTATCTAGTTGCTATGTGTTAAGTCATCCTGAAAACATACGGACGTTCCTTTCTTGGAAATCCTGAAAAATAATCAGTTTACATAGTTTTTTTTGTGGAAAATGCTGAATACTAGCTGTTTCACATTGTGAAAAAGTAAATAATGAGAGCCAGAATAAGCAGTGTATTATTTTTTCTTCTTATCACTCTATTGTTTCTTCCTAATGTATTTTTGGTGCAGATACATTCAAGCTGGTACGTTGATGAATAATTATGCTCACATTTTTGAACTGCTCACACGCCTGCGACAGGTATGGAGTTCGTGCTTTCAATCTGAACTGTTCTGAATAATGTATTGGTACCTGGTTGTATTTGCTTTTTAGTTGTGAATGACAGTCTGTGTTGCTGCTATAGGTTCATTGTTAACCTTTAAAGTTTGAAATTCAAAGTATGGATCTAATGAAACTTTTTTTCTTAAGAAGAAATATATCAATACTTCTACATCAATTGTGGTAAAAGCACTAAATCATGGAAATGAAATATTTGATGTTGTTAATGGGTGAAAATCTTTTAGTACTGCAAAACTCAGAGCAAAAATTCTTACCAAGACAAAACCCTTAGATATCCAAAAACTTAGATAAACCATCAAAACAAGAATTGCAAACTACTTGAAAATTCTACTTCTGCACAATAGCATTGGCAGCACTAGCGATCCTAGGTCAAAGATCAGCACAGGTTAACGACGTCCTTTCTATGCCATGGCTTGCGAACAATGACAGCAGGCATAACCTTCTTCTTAAGACCTGGCTTACCCTTGTTGACAGTGGGCGTAACCATGTCTCCGATATAAGCTGAAGTTAACCTGTTAAGCTTGATCCCTTTTAACGGAAATAATGTACAGAGTCTTTGCACCAGTGTTATTAGTGCTGTTATCACCACTACTGCAGTGGCAAACCCAGCGACATCCTTATCTTGTGGGCCTATTTGTGTCTCCAATATAAGCTGAAGTTAACCTGTTTTATTTTTGATCTTTCCACAGGCAGTTGATCATCCTTACCTTGTGGTATACTCAAGTACTGCTTTGGCTAGAGGTGAAAGCACAAATGATGCTGGCTATGTTGAACAATCATGTGGTTTATGTCATGATCCAGTAGAAGATCCAGCTGTGAGTTGCATCCTTTCCCCCTTCCTAAGAAATGAAATAAAAAGTATTAAGAAAAAAGAAAGGAAGAAGGCTCATCAAGAAACTTGATACTTCACTGAAGTTGAATTTGATGGAGTTCCTACTCACACTCATTAATATTTCGTATATTATCTGATGGATATTTCAAATCTTAATGTGGCCACATATTTCCGCATTTACATCTACAATGTCATTTCAAGAGCTATTTTGAATAGTTTCTCAAGCCTTGTTTAAGTGTTTGAGCTTCTGCAAATTCTTTTCCAGTAGTACAAAAGACGTCAATTTTTAACTAGAAATGCTTTTAGGACTTTTAACAGCTAAAAGGACTTCCATAAAACTCGTGGACTTCATGATTTAAATTCTTATACCTCATTTCTTGACAACCTAAGAAAGATGCTATGAATTCCTTAACTATTATTCTGTCGTTTGAACCAACTCTCTTATAAAATGTGCACCTCTTTTGATTGTTGCAGGTTACTTCTTGCACACATGTCTTTTGCAAGTCATGTCTGATAGATTTTTCTGCTAGTGTGGGACAAGTTTCATGCCCTTCATGTTCTAAACCACTCACAGTGGATTTCACCGCAAATGATAAGGGGGATCAGAAATCTAAAGAGACTATCAACGGGTTTAGGTCCTCAAGTATACTGAACAGAATTCGTCTAGATGATTTCCAGACAAGCACAAAAATAGATGCCTTGGTATACAATTACTTTTCAATCAATAACTACATCTTATATTGCCTTTATTGTTTTATTTTCCTCTCACAAAGAGTGCAAGGCAATACTGCATCGTTTGCAGGAACTAGATATGTTTCCTAAGGCTCCTATACCATCTAACTTACCAAATATAGGATCAAGATGATGTTACGCATGCAGAAGATCAGGGTGATGGTTTCAGTCTTTCTAGATGTTTTATCTTGGTGAATTTGCTTGATATGCACATAGGAAAATTGATAATTTCTTGTCAAGTTTGGTTGTGTGCAAAATGGGGATACATGAGGTCTAATTGAAGTTTTGCTTACCATTTAGAAATGTTGCAGCGAATAGCACCCCCACTTTGAGTGGAAATTAATTGAGGAATAATAAGTTCTCATTGTGGTCTCATTCTTATTTATATCCTTTGACATTATGTCTTAAACTCGTCTGATCTTATTCTTGTGAACATCTGCGGTACCTCTCTTACGGTAGTAAGAACCCCTATGCTTCGTTCTCATTGCTTGATTTATTTGTTCTAGAGAGAAGAAATAAGGTTCATGGTTGAAAGAGATGGTTCCGCCAAAGCAATAGTCTTCAGCCAATTCACATCATTTTTGGATCTGATACACTATGCTCTACAGAAGGTAAGACATGTTATCTTTATCCCCTTCACACCTACCCCTCCTGTTGCCATCAGTAGTCACAGCAAAAAACATGTCTTGTGTGCATTTGGCAGTCGGGCGTCAGTTGTGTTCAATTAGATGGATCCATGACTATGGCTGCTAGAGATTCTGCAATTACAAGATTTACCAACGATCCAGATTGCAGGATATTCCTTATGAGCTTGAAAGCTGGAGGTGTTGCCCTCAATCTTACAGTGGCATCACAAGTAGGAGTTTTCTTTCCTTTCTCTGTCTTCATTTCTTGTCAAATACCAAGTGGTTTGAATCTATTGTTGAATTCCTTCTTCTCTTCAGGTTCCAAATATTTATTTTGTTTGGGATATTTTAACTTCTTTTTTGTGCACCTAAAGAATAGATACTGTTTGGACTTGAATGACCTAGACTACTTTCGTTGATGTATCGCTCTCCTCTTACACTTTACTAGGTTTTTTTGATGGATCCTTGGTGGAACCCTGCTGTGGAACGGCAAGCCCAAGATAGAATCCATCGAATAGGACAGTATAAACCAGTCAGGTGCGTGTCTGTATTTCTTCAACCAACTATACCAATGAAGGGAGCTTATTGTTGTTTTCTCACTTCTAGAATTGTGAGATTTGTGATTGAGAATACAATCGAGGAGAGGATCTTAAAGTTGCAAGAGAAGAAGGAACTAGTTTTTGAAGGGTAAGTTTCTCCAACTTCACTGTGCTAGTTGCATGTGTATTCAGAGAATATAATTTGATGACTTGAAAGTGTTGAGTAATTTTGATATAATTCCTTCAGAAATAATTCCAAGATAAATTAAGAGAATTAAGTATTTTTTGTGCAGGACGGTCGGTGGCTCTTCTGAGGCCTTGGGGAAACTAACAGAGGCTGACTTGCAGTTCTTGTTTCTTTGATCTTTGTTTAGTTTCTTGTTTGAATCTTGTCCCAAATGTTGTTGTTTTTGCAAAGTAGGATAAGCAATACTGCTTTTGAAACTGGTGCTGGTTTTGCATCAATCTTAACTTTATCATCTTATGTTGGAATTGTTTATTATTATTCATGCTACCTTCAGAAGACCCTTAAATGCACTCACATTTCAAATTAACAAGTATGTGATGCCTGTGAATCTTTGTCGGATTTGGTGATCTTAATCTTTGTCTAATCAGGTATGACGACACATGCATCTCAAATTCAATACGTTGAATTGTAGATGCCCAACATTTTACGGGAAATTGCATGGAGTGTCCCAAAAATGGATGGTATTCAATTTTTGCCCCCCATTTAATAAACCTTTTGATCTTAAATGCAATGTCCAATCACCCTGCATTCAATGCTAGTTTTAGGATAATTAATCCTGACCTACCCCCACTATTTAAGGTTATTATACAGATAAATTTTCCATTTTCGTTATGCTTCCTCGTACAGAAATACTTTGCCTCTTGCTCTGAGAATTTTCATCTCTTATTCTCCTTTTGCTCCTTCGGTGCCTCCTTCGAGCAGAAGCAAATCCACTCCATAGCTTTCTTGCTTATTATTGATCTTCTCATCATTTTTTTTTTGACAACGTAACTAACAGTCTATAAATCATCAACACAAAGTGTTGGGAGCCAAAATGGAGTGTTTACATCAGTGGATCAAAACCCAAAAAGAAACTAGAGAACAGACCATCTAGACCCTATATCATCTCATAAGGACCCTAGGATGTCTATAGCAGAAATTGGATCATCTATATACTTTGATTTGCACCAATAACAAAACATAAGAATACAATTCATCTTAATCCTATGTAAGGAACTACTAGTATTTTCAAAACACCTAGAGTTCCGTTCCTTTCCTTTCAAATTGTCCACCAAATTGTTGTAGGGACAATTCTCGATCTATCTTTGTTTGTGGTGCTATTCCCCTCTGAGTTCCAGCTCATCAGTGCATCAGATGTTCTACCCGGCATTGTCCACCTTATACCTCTAAAACTTGTGAACAAATGCCATAACTGGCTGGTCATTTTGCAATGTAAAAACAGATGGTTGGCTGTCTCTGGATTTTGCCCACAAAAATAACATCTTGAGCACAAATGAAATTCCCCTCTCCTTAGATTCTCCTGAGTTAAAACTGAGTCATTCACCACTAACTAAGTAAAAACGGCCACTTTATCTTCCGACTTCGTTCAACCCATTTATACCATTCTGACTTGCTCGTGTTTCATCTGGTGATATCAAGTGACTTGAACCCTGCATTGCAATAGATTCTGTTCTCCTCCATTCTAGACTAGGGTGTTTGACAATAATCAAAGTGGGTGACTATTGTTGGCTTAGAAAAAAATGGTTCAGATTCCGATGAGATGTGCCGGAAAATTGGCCTTCTGCTATCCTTAGGAAGTAGGGAAAAAAAAGTACATTGATATTCGTGCCTAGGAGCTTTTTTACATCATGGTGAAAAACACCGAGGAGTTGGTCCTTCGCCTCAAGTTTGTATGTAGAAATACAATCTATCCAAATATTATATTTATTAAAACAATATAGTATGATACAACATATCATAATACATTATAAAATAATGCGTAACAACCATCCAAACATTCAAAACAGTGTCTTTAAAAAAATGAAAAATTCTTCTCAAATGGCGTTTATCTTTTAACAAATACATTGTTGTTTTTCATTTCCGGTAAAAAGTAATTTCATATTTCCTCAATACTCAATCATGTAAAATATGTTATCTCATTTGATGTGCCTTTCAACTTTGATCTATCTTCTTGGAGGGTATCTTTAGATGAATTAAAATAAAATAATATATCGTCAGACCTTTGAACTTGTTCATATATTCTATTTAAATATTCGAATTAAGTTTTGTTTCAATTAAATACCTTAACTCTTAATAAATTATCTCAATTAGACACTTTCAATTCAAATTTCAGGAAAACAATTGTGTGCTTTTTCGTTTGTCTATTAAGTAATTGTTGTAAAACTAAACTAAAAGAGTAACAATATGAAGTAAGAAAAGAAATGAGAGAGACAAGAGAAGAGAGTATTTCTTATTCTTCCAAGTATCAAGTGTTTCAAGTGTATACAATATGAATCATTATGCCTCTATTTATAGTGTTCATAGAGGCATCCTAAAGGTTGTCATAAACATGGCATTAACTATGGAGGTTATGGGAAAAAGGTCATGGGGAGAGGGAGTTACACTCATAATAGTGTGTGGAGTAGTGGAGGATTAGCTATACACTAATGGAGTTATAGTGTAGACATCCACAATACAAGATGATAACATTGTGTTACCACACAATTGTTTACAATACTCCCCCTTGAATGTCCATTGATAGATAATGTGTCTCGTTAAAACCTTACTAGGAAAAACCCCGTGGGAAAAAATTCTAGTGAAGGAAAAAGAGTACACATATCTTGTAATACGCGTTGTTTGTTGCCTCGTTAAAAACCTTGCCAGGAAAACCCATTGGGACAAAACCTAGGCCAAGAAAAAAAGAGTGCAATGTGTATTTACTCCCCCTGACAAAGACATCACCTAATTTTGTAGATAATGCATTTCAATCCAGCTTCTCAAAGTGTTGAGATCGATAATGCCTCCATCAAATATTCCACCAAAATTGAGCAAAATAGTCCTTTGCTGAAATATATTTTGCTTTGTTTTCTTTGATATATTCTTCTTTCAATTGAGCTATGCAAGAAGCATCATCTTCATATAATATTGCAACCTCAATCTCAAAGAAAATCACACATCTTCTTATGTGTAGAGTCACTTGCTTTATAAGTTGCTAGTAGTTTTACTTGACTTGAATAAATGTCGATCATTGACTGTCTTGTAGAATATAATAATATGACAATGACCTCACATGCAAATAGAGAACTTCGTATGATCAAACGCATTGTAGATCAAATAATCTCCTGCATTTCCATGTTCAACAAACTTTTGACAATATTGGTTAGAATAATCATCTATACCAATTTCTAATTTCGCTCAAATATTTTCACATAAAAGTGAAATTATGTCTTTCCTGCATATCAAAAATATTATTGCATGTATAGATAGCAGGATATATAAGCGCACCAATTGCACTAAGACATGGTATTTTTTAACCATTTTCATGAGATCAAAATTGATCTTGCTTTATTTCTAGTGATATCACAATCATTGGGGTATTCAATGAAATCACTTTAAAACTTTTTGAATCCTTCAAGGATTTTCATACAATCTTTAAACGTCTATCTAGACATAACAACCATTCTTTATACGCATTCAAGTTTTTCATCTATTGTTAGATTGAAAGAAACCTCATTGCATCCACCAACAGGAGAATACATCTCCAAACAATAATGTCAGGACTTTTACGAAAAATCTTTATGCCTCAAGGCACAAGATGTACTTTATATCTTACGATTTTATATTTCGCATAATAATTTATTTGTACCCCACTGGCATTATACTTTAGTCTAAAGACTACGTACAGACCATCACTTATCAAGTGATTGTTGACACCCAATTTTGACCTCCGTATACCTCTCACGGGCTGTTATTTTACTAGGTATTCTTATTTTTTAAGCTTAATTTTCCTCGCGTATTGCTTTTATTTACTAAATAAATCATGTATTTCATCGCCATCTTGACACTTTTTAAATTTGTATACAACTTATAAATATATAATTTATTTCTTAATTATTACTATTTTATCGTAAATTTCGTGTAATATAACATGTCATAAATTTAAGATTTTAAATAATATATATATTTTTTTTGTCTGATAATTATCGTTAGTTATTATTTTACCTGTTAAATTATATATGTAGTATTTTATTTATTAAATAGCAGCCCAATTTCAATTTCATTCTCAATTTATTTAAACTCTAGTCTCCTTTATCTAATTTATTTAAATTCTAGCCTTTTTATAGTCAATTTCTTTCAATTCTGGCCTAAATTGAGTTAATTTGGCCTAATTTTAAATGACCAATGTCAATTTCAACTGCCCAAACCCATTTAATCTATTTCGGGTACGCCTGACCCGCTCCACCTGACCCGCATTAAGATTGAATCTCAGCCGTTGATCTAATATGATCTACGACTGAGATCAGCTCCCATTATTCTTTCCTTTTACATTATACTCCCCCCCAAAACCCTAACTGCATTTTCCCACTTCTCCTTCACTCCCACCAGCGCCTCCACCCCTCTTCTCTCTTCCTCTCTTCGTCAACACCACCATCACCATCGGCAAAACGGTCCAGCGACCGCCCCTTCTCTCTCTCCCCAAGCTCTCCCTCTCTTCTCCTATGCCGACGGGCGGCGGACCGCCATCAACCCCACAACCACCTTCACTCCCCTCTTCATCGCCACCAAAACCCTCACCAGCCGGCGGAGCTCTACCAAACAGCCACCCGGACTCCGCCCAAAACCCCAAAGGTTTCTTGTTTCTCCGATGAACGGCGGAGGATTCCGACGAACAGAAGAACGGATCTTGAAGATCCGGCTGAGGCTTCACCTGTGTTGCTATTTGTGCCCGGATGTATCATCCTCTGCTTCATCTCATTTTCTCTTACTACAGGTTCTAAGATTCAAAATCCATCTATGAGGGTTTATGCATGCTCATTTAATTTTACTGATTTGTGACTGATTACTTACGCCGATTACTGTATGTTGGAAATTATTTTTTTTATAAAGCTTTGCTATAAATTTAGTTCTGAAAATTTGATTATGAGCGATGTCTAAGCATGTTCTGATTCCATTCTCATCAAAGATGTCGATTGACTATTGGAAATTAAAATAGTATTGTGATGCTTTGTTCCAGAGCTTGTTCTTACGTGGTTGATGTTGATCTCTAGGATCATCTTAGAGCCATAAAATAGACTTGATTCATATGTTGTATGGTACTTTGCCTGATTTACCTCATTTCTTGCTCAAGTTGAATTCATCTGCGTGTAATCAATTTGTTCCTACTTGGGAAATAGCCGTTTGATTGATTTCGTGTAACAATCTGATTAATTTTCCTCTAACTCGTTTTGGATAATCTTAATACTTGCCTATTTTGTTGAACATTGATTGAGATATGTTGATTGATCTGCCTATTAGTAAAAGGTAAATTTGACATATTAACTGGCTTGCTATTCTCTTTAGTCTGGACAGATTTTTTTTGTCTAATTATGGTAATATCGACATTATTTGGCTCCTAATTGATTCAGCCCCTCATTGTTTATGGAAAATGATCCTTTGGTTAGTTTTTCTGAATGTTTTCCCTCCCTTAAATGATTGTCATAATTTTTGTACTTGCCTGTTTATGGTAAACTCTGTACTAAATGATTTTTCCTTTTCTAGGTAGTATAGACAACTTTTACTTCGTTATTTATGGCAAGTTGGGATTTGTTTTGTACATCTTGATTGGTTTTACCTATTCTGTTAAAAGGTAAATTTGAACTTGCCCAATTCGTTTTTCTGTTTAAGTAAAAGAATTCCCATGATTGATTTTGATAATATTTTTTCTTCCTATAATAGCTTTGCCTACTATTTTCTTTGTGATAAATTATGGCAAATTGATTGTCTCTGGGGATAAAGATAAAATCTTTTCCCTAATTCACGCTGTGAATTATTTTTTCTTCCCTTAATTGAGTTCTTTGCTTATAATATATAAGGACAATCTCTCTTTTCATTAGAGGATAGACTTTACAGACACTACTACTCACATTTTTAACTTCTCTTCTTGGTTAATAAGGGCTACTTATTGCTAATTGTGAAAGCTTTGAATATATCCTGTTATCTGCGGATAATTGGTTAGTGTTTTATCGATGCAGATTTCAATTCATATGCATGTTTACCTTTAGTTTGAAATATGTATCCATCTGTGTTTAGCCATAATTGTTCTGTGATTTGTTTATAAAACATGTCTATAGGATGTCAATTTAGAACTTATATTTCTGTTTGCATTAAACCACTGTTAGCATGAACTTGTTAGTTGGCTTATGTTGTTTGACTGGTTGGTTTATGTGATTACCGTTGCTTCTGGCTTGGTTTTGTTTTCGTTGTATTTTGTGGAATACGGAGGTCCTAATGAATTCCCATGCCTCGACATAAGCACTGCCTAGAATCCTTGAGATTCTCAGGAACTCTGACATGTCGAGGGTAGTTTCATGGGTCATACTAGGATCTTCCGAATCCTATGCTATATTTAACAGGTTTCTATTAGAAGATGGTTACACAGTGAAGAGTTGCCCGAGATTTGGGAGTCTCCAAAGCTTAGATCTGTCTTATTTTATTCTCATTCCTTCATTGGTCTGTAATAATTATTGTATAAACTTCGATAATAAATGAAATACTTTTGGGGGTTGCTATTCGGGAGGGTAAAACTATCTGCTATCTGTTATTCAAAACGTGTTTAATAAAATTAACGTAGAAACATGACTATAGGTATTAATTCAATTTCAGTTTTAAATCAGTTTCGTCACTTTAACCAGGCTTATGTGATTAATATATGTTTTAACTTAAGTCAGATATCATGCTTATAAGATTCAAATTTATTTTGGCATATTAATTCATTTTCAGCATGTTAAAACCCCTTTTTCAGCATATTCAATTATCTGACTATCATTTTCAACATGTTACTTCATTTAGATATCGTGCCTATAGGATTTAAATTTGCTTCAGCATATTAATTCATTTAGGTACGATGCCTATAGGATTTGAATTCGTTTTAGCATAGTAATTCATGTAGTTATCATGTCATCTGATTTAAAATTTATTCTAGCATCATCAAATTAGTTACCATGTTATAGGTTTTAAAATCAGTTTCAGCCTTTAAATTAAGAGCCACATGTGAGGTAAAATCTGTTTCAGCAGTTTAATTGGCTATCAGTTTTCAGCATATTAAAATAATTAACAGGGTCAAGTCAACTTTCAGCATGTTTGTACACATTAATGTGGCTTAGACACTATGTCATTAGGACTTTAAATTAATTAATCAATCTTTAAATAGTAGGCAGCATGTGCAGTAGTTGTAAATGATTGATCATCTAATATGTTTAAATCAGTCCAACACTTAGAAAGCATGCCTATAGGTATAAATCTGCTTTAACTTAAAGACCATGCTTGTAGGATTTAAATCAGTCTTATCACATTTAAAATCATAGATCTTGCCTATAGGTTTGTTAAAAACAGTGTTAGCATGTTAAAATCGCTAGATATCATGCCCTTAGGTTTAACTATATAAAATGCTAAATGTGTGAATTATTTTAACCACCTATCTTTTAATTAAATAAGAGGCCTACTTGAGACCGTTACGTGCTACATGTTTCGAGTCTTTCTTATTTTGTTTGACGCTAAAGCTCGAGTCTAATTAGTAACCTTAGGTTTTATTTGTCTAGACCCATATTCAAATAGTAGTCCAATGCCTCTTGGATATTAAGTCGGGACGGGTAGGCATACTAAGGTACGTTAGACTTTTTTCATTTCTTTAGTACGCGCTTTAGGCTAATAATAATCTTAATAACCAACTTAGGCGGGTAGATAGATGGACATGATGGAAATTGATAGCAGAATACGACAATGTCTTCAGAATTGTCTTCGATAAATAAGCCGGGCGCTGATCCGAATAGGTTAAAATTAACCTAAGTTTGTTTCTTTTCATTTGTTTGGGGTAGTTAACTAAGTCACTTAGTAATTAAGTTATCTTCTCTATATCATTTGTGTCAATTCAGTTCTCTTGTTTATCTCGCTTCTTATTTACTCATTCATATATGTTAATTGTAATTTGCGCCTATTTCTTTTTCACTTAGATTTAGTAATAATTTAATTAGCCTAGCTTATTTGTTTCTTTTAAAAATAAGATTTTTACTTGAATTTATTAACCGATCTTTGTTTATCACATACTCCCCACATAAATAACGAATCCGGCAGGGACCCACATTTGTGGACCTAGAAAGGTGCTTAACACCTTCCTTTTGAGGTAACTTGAACCCTTACCCGATTTCTGGTGACGTAGACCTTAAATTAATTTAGTCGTAGTTAGTTAGAATGGTGCCCTAACGCACCTTAAATTCGTTAGGTGGTGACTCTTCACTCTTTTCCATCTAAAAAGAGTTGTCACATCGATGGCCCGCTTTTTTCGCGAGAAAAATGCGGCGCGACAGAATGGCGACTCTATTTGGGAGTATTTAGGTTCTAACCATTACGGGTTTGTATTTTATGTGAGATTTCGTGTTTTATTTATCTTTGTTTTTGTCACCTTTATAGGATTGAATTTGTTTTTATTTTTCGTCAAAAGGAAAAGTTATGATTAATCCCTTTTCTTTTCTCCCTTATTTATTTCCTTAAATAATCGAGTTTGTTTCATGTTTAATATTTCTCTTATTCTCCTTACGTGTTTCCTTACTAGTATTTTATGATTAGTTTATTATTTATTTATTATGTCTAGTTATTTAATATATCTCATGATGCATTTATTCCTTTCCTTTTATTTATTTACTTTTATTTCTTGATCTTGCTTTATTTATGTTGTTATTGTTTCGTTAAACTGTTCAATGTGTTACTGTTTTTCACTATATGCTACTTGTTACCGCTTTTCATAACTGTCATTCCGCTTATACTTCTCCCACTTGGGAACTTCACACTTTCACACACTATACACGTGAGTTGTGCCTTTGCACTCCTCCAAAATTCTTTTGAATACCCATTTTAGAGAGTTGGCATAGATGTGGGGTGAGCGGATAGTTTTGCTACCGTGTGACCACGTGCCTCCTCGCATAGGAAAACCTTAAGTCCGTGTCTATCCAAATCTCAGAAACTTAGGATAGTGCTGTATCTACCCTTTTATATAAGTCATGCATGCATCAGCCATAGGTGGTTTGGCCCTAGGAGTCAACCCGCAAAATTAGCAGCCTCCTTATTTTCAAAGGGTTCCCATCAATCCAAAGACAAATAATCATATTATGTGCTAAGTGATCATGACAAATTAATCCAAGCCAGTTTAATATGAAAGAAGTTTAGAAAATTTTGTTTTGTTTCTCTTTCAGGCTGTAGAATGGAAGGCACACCGGCATTTCCCAACACTAGGATGGTTGTGGGTGTTCCCCACAAATTAAGGAGATGGTGGGAAGATATGAAGAAAGAACATGGTAAAGAGATTCGTCGGTCCTTGGGTTTCCAGACCTCTTTGATTTATGTAGCTCCAGATCGGTATTTGATCAAGGCTTTGTTGCAATTCTGGGACCCTGAAAGGGTCGTTTTCAAGTTTAGCGATTTTGAGTTAGCGCCGACCGTGGAAGAGATTGGAGGGTTCACTG